>PISW01004910.1:0-148903 GCA_004023785.1 Mungos mungo
GGTTGGCGGCAGCCAGGATGGAACAACGGGCGTTAAGTGTGGTCAGAATGCCGGCCTTGGCAATGGAGATGGTCTGCTGCTCCATAACCTCGTGGATGGCCGTGCGGTCGGCCTCAGCCATTTTGTCAAACTCGTCGATGCAGCACACCCCCTGGTCAGCCAGCACGAGGGCGCCGCCCTCCAAGGTCAGCTCTCCAGTACCAGAATGGGAATAAGGGTCAGTTCTTACATGTTTAAAAATCAAAGAAGGAATGGAAACTATAAACAGGAACATAAATGTTTTAAGGTTTTTGAAAAAAAACATAATATGCTACTTGCACAAATGAAAATATTTGCAATCAACGGCATTAGATATTAAGGGATAGATTTTTACTTCTGCCTTGGATAACGAGAGCCCTATAAAGAGTTTCTCATGCCAAGGACCGCTATACATATTGTATAGGAGCAATAACATAAATCTGAAGGTGCTGGAAGCTGAAAACTGTAGGCATATTTCAGACACGAGGTGGAAGAGGAAATGGCGTGGAGTGAATGTCCCATTTTTAGTGGCTTGTCCACAACAAGGCAAAGAGGTGACGATTGAGAATAAAATTAATCTCCTTACCCAAGACTGAGGGTTCTATGCAGGCAGGATTTACTTCTGCTTCCTACACTACTTTATGACCACTACTCAGAATCAGCACCTGGTACATGGTAGTTTTGCAAGAAATAATTTTGAATGGATATATGAATTAATTAAGTATGAGAAAAATAATGAGAAAATTAATCCTAATTATGCTATTGGATTTATAATGAGTATAGTAGCTAATAAGTATCTGTTGAAAGTATTATATGTACTTTTACTGTGAAGATATTGAATCCCCCTAACCCTAGGAGTTAGGCTATCCTTAAGTCCATTTTACAAATAAGATACTAAGATAAAATAACTTTCTGAAAACAGCATATGATAGGGAAGAGTGGGTTTTGAATCCATGCAGAGTCTGGGTTCTTCCCCAATATTCCATCTAATACGATACTTCTGTTTATCCACAGAGATAACCCACTGTCCAAAACCATGGCTTGGGGAGACCATCCCCTCCAGACTGATCTGAAAACCCCTTTCTTTCCTAGTATGTATGAGTTTATGCCTGGACTCCCTATTCTGTTTCACCAGTCAGCCTGTCTCTCTCAGCACTGAATCTCAGAGTCTGAAGTCCTAGATTCTGGTAGAGTAAGTTTTCAACCATATGTTTCTTCAAAGGTATCTTTAGTATCTTTGATCCTTTGGTTTCTAACTTGAATCTTAAGATCAAATTATTGAGACAAAGAAAAATTGTAAAATCCCATATTAAGATTTGTGTTTGCAATAACATTGAACATATAGGTTCAATGAAGTAATGAAGAATTTCATTACTGACTCCTTTCATAATTTAAAAAAACTAAAGAATGCATCTTTGCTCTTATTTTAATGGTCATCAATAGAGGGTACACATATACATATGTAAGCACACAGCCATATATTATATTAATATACATATGAGTGTTTATTCCTAGGTACTTTAGAGTCTTGGTTAATATTGCAACTGAAACTATTTTAAAATTAGTTTTAATTGGATTCATTGGGACAGAATGATGGTTTTTGTTCACTTCTTTGGTCTCATATGCTAAGGTGGGAATTAATCTTACTGAGTTCACCGTACATTATCATTTATCCCTGCTAGGCACCTTTCCATGTCATTTCTTTATTGCCTTTTCCCCACATTCTCTATTGTAATTCCTTTCTCTCTCATTATAGACTCATGTATTAGAATTCTCTACAGAAATAGAACCAATCAATAGAAGATGTGTGTGTGTGTGTGTGTGTGTGTGTCTGTGTGTGTGTGTGTGTAAAGAGATTCATTATAAGGACTTTGGTCATGTAGTCATGTGGTTATGGATTATTCCATGAATTCCATGATCAGTTGTCTCCAAGCTAGACACCCAAGTGAGCTGGTGGTCTAATTCCATTCAGAGTCAAAAGCCTGAGAACCAGGGGAGCTGAAGATAGAGATTATAATCAGGATCGGAAGGCCTGAGGGCCAGGAGCATCGGGAAGATCCACATCCCAGCTTAAGCAACCGGACAGGAAGAATAAAGACAGAATTCCTCCTTTCTCCACATTTTGTTCTATTCAGGCCCTCGAAGAATTGGATGATGCTGACCCACACTGGAAAGGTTAATTTACCAAGCCCACCCATCCAAATACTAAGCTCACCCAAATATACCCTCAGACACACCCAGAAATAACATTTAGTGTGGGCGCCCCAGGGCCCAGTCAAGTTGACCCACAAAGTCAACTATCACAACTCCTACATTCATGGGAATGGAGGTCTGTTCCCATCCTCCTGGTGACAGTTGCACTGTCCCCCTGCCATGGGCACTCTGGCAATGTCTCTTGCAGATTTCTGTAAGAGTTTTTTGGGAAGTAGATCTAAGAACAGATCATTTAACAAACATGGCAGAAAGGTGGCCGGTACATTCCCAGCAGCCCCACGGAGGGCCCAGCCTTCCCAAATCCTCTCCAACACTCGGCGTTGTCCAGCTCTGAGGGCTTTTGCCAGTTCAATCGGTATTGTTAGGATACAGTACTTTTGTTGTATTTTGCTTTTATCTGAAAACAAATAATTTTGAGTTTAATATGTTTTCATGTTTTTGGATTTCGAACTAGGGCAAATTACTTGTTGATATCCTTTTCCTATTTTTCATGTTTTTTATTTTTCCCACACATTTTCCTCTCCTTGCTCTTTTGCTTACCATTTTACATGTATTACTTTACACACGTATTGACTGCTTGTCAGTTTTCAGTAATGAAAATGCCACCATTACTGCGTCACCATTACTGCATAGTACATTATAGCATTCAGTAGGTACTCACTAAGGTTTGTGAATAAAATAACAAATGGATGATAATACACATTAGATGTTCAATGTGTTTCTTGAACTAAAATTAAAGGATGAACAATTGGTGATATTTGGGGTTCTATTCCATTTGTCTCAAATCATAATACACACTTCTATGCAGAAGTCTGAGGTGAATCATTCTCTCATGTTGATACATAAAATTGGGAATTACTCAACACATCTCAAAAATCTGGTTAAATACTTTCTTCTTGGTTTTCAGAAATGATGACTAATTTATCACACAAAGTTTTACAAAATGTCCTAATATTCATGTCTAACAGTGTGACCATGGACACTCTCTCTGATTCTCAGTTCTCTGATCCGCAAAATGAAAATAATATTCATCTGAAAGAGTTTTGGAAATATCACCTAATAATATGTGAACTGCCTATCTCTGTGTGGGACATAAAATAACTACTTAAAATTATTGCATCCATTTTCCCCTTGGATGTATGTAACAGGAAAACACTTTACTCCTTAGCTTAGTTTACTGGTGTATGAATGAACTTAACTGTAAAATAAGAGAAGTAGTTTATTCAACATTTCAATTCTCTAAATAGGAATTGAATGTGTTAGTTTTCTGGGGGAAGCAATCCAGTCCACAGAGATTTCTTATTCAATTATTTAAATTGTGCTTGGTTTCTTGGAATCTCAGGTTTAGGGTCCTGGGAAAAGTCCTTTGCTCACCTGATTACCCCGCCTTTATTATCACATAAATCTCAGTGGCAGTGGGAAATCACTGCAAGCAGAGTGCTTTGATTCAGCCAGCACATACTACAGAAAACCACGTGGCCAACTCCTTCAGGGATGACAGAATAACCAGTGATGCATTACACATATACAAATGTAGCCATCATCTTCAGTTATTCGTGAGAGAGATATGTGCTAGGCCTGCCTTTATTTTTATTAACTAGATTTTACGCTTGGTATTTTTTCAGTGATAAATCGCCCCCTATTGTGGGACCCAGTTTGGGGTAATGGTTAAGAGTTATATTTGGGTTCAGATCCTGGCTCTATTAAAGGAGATGTTGTTTAAAAAAAAACTACAGAGTCTGGATACTCACTCATAAAATGAGTAACAGGTCCAAGATGATGTGAATAGCTAGAAGGTAGGATGTAGTTACGTTGGGATAACACTCAGCTCACGCTTACCCTGTTCGGTGAGGCACAGAGCAACCCCCCAGAGAGAGCCTCATCTCCTGTTGGTCCCTTCTGCACTAAACATTCCCACCTCATGTATCCCAAATCCTATGTGATTCTACTTGTGCTAGGACTTCCGAGAGAGACCTACACTATATGCCTTGTCTCCCACCTCCTTGCTAATACTGAAACGTCTGACTCAACGGTCTCCTTCCATTCCAGGCGGGGCCCAGCAGAACAGAGAGATATTGTGGTTGTCCCAATTCTTACCCCACACCTACTATATACTGAGACCCTTTTTAAAGACCATTATTATAGCAATGGAAGTTCATGGAAAAATTAAGGAGATGGTACCGAGATTTCGCATACATTCCCTGCTCCCCACCATGCATGGCTTTCCCACTGACAATGTCCCCTCTGGGATGATGCATTGTTATGATAATGTATATACATGGACACATCGTTATCCCCCCAGAGTTCATGGTTTACATTGGCATTCACTCTTGGTGTTTTATATTCTGCGGGTAAGGCAAATGGATGACAGCCTGTGTCCATCATTATGCCACATGGAATAGTTTCACTGCCCTAAAATCCCACTGTGTTCTGTCCCACTTCACACACACCCCCACTCCCCACTCTCCACAACCTCTGGAAACTATTGATCTTTTTACTGTCTCCACAGTTTTGTCTTTTCCAGAATGTCATACAGTTGGAATCACATAGAATGTAGCCTTTTCAGATTGGCTTCTTTCACTTAGTATATGCATTTCAAGTTCCCCTATGTCTTTTCATGGCTTGGGCTGAATAATATGCCATTGTCTGGATATAGTAAAGTTTGTTTATTCATTCACTTACTGAAGGACATGTTGGTAGTTTCCAACCTTGGGAATAAACTATGAATAAAGCTGCTATAAACATTCATGTACAGGTTTTTGTGTGGACATAAATTTTCAACCCCTTTAGGTAAATACTCAGGGGTAGAATTACTGGATCATACAGTAAGGATATTTTTACTTTTGTGAACAGTGGCCCCGCTGTCTTCCAAGGTGGCTGCGCCAGTTTGCATTCTCACCAGCAGGGAGGGAGCGTTCCTGTTGCTCTGTAGCCTCCCCAGCACCTGGTGATGTCAGCGTTCTTTATCTGGGCCTTTCTAACAGATGTGCAGGGGTATATACCCCTGATTCTGCCAAGACTCTGTTTAGGCACCACTGGCAACCTGTGTCTTCTGACATCTCTGTACCTGAGTGGGCACTTGTGTCCTGTACAGACACCCACTCATCCTCAGGAGCTCATGCCTCGCTCTCTCAAAAACTCCCTAACCCTTACTACTGTGGAAGCGGCACCGTGTCGGGAAGGTGAACATCATCAGCATAAGGTTCCAGCCACCCCCTGCATGTGTGTCCAATCCTGACCGAGGGTTCCTTGGGGCCTCTTAAGGTTACAAGGTGAGTGAGACTTTTGCGAAGGACAGCGAGTCAATAACGAGGTCACAACAGCTGCCCCTCACTGCTCCGTTTTCATTGCTGTATATACTGGGGAGGAGATTGAGATGGGGACCACTCATCTACCTCTCGGCTCTTACTCCAGGGGATCGTTTCATAGCTTGCATGTGTTTTCTTTAGAAAATGAGTATTTTGGGGCGCCTGGGTGGCTCAGTTGGTTAAGCGTCCAACTTCCGCTCAGGTCATGATCTCACAGTCCGTGGGTTCAAGCCCCGCATTGGGCTCTGTGCTGACAGCTCAGAGCCTGGAGCCTGCTTCAGATACTGTGTCTCTCTCTCTCTCTCTGCCCCTCCCTTGCTTACTCTCTGTCTCTCAAAATAAAATAAAAACATAAAAAAATGTTTAAAAAAAAGAAAATGAGTGTTTTAAGTTCTTATTGTTTTAGCTTGGGATCTTAAGCTCAATACCATAAAGATAGGAAAACTCCTACTTAACATATATATATATGTATATAGACACATGTATACATACACATTTTGTACATTTGTGCATTATACACTCCAGATCTATCTGTAATCAGTTATATATATAACTGATTTTTCTCTCCATCTCCTAGCCTAGGGCTCAGTAAATTATGGCTTTATTCATCCATTAAATTGCAAAATGTACACTCACATATATTCAGTATCTACTACATATTTAGCCCTATTCTATTTGTCATCTCATTTAGTCCTTATATTACCATGGTGACAGATAGGAATTATTGCTTCATAGAATGTGCGTGAAGCAAGGAGGTTGAAATTTTCCTTTTATGAATTGTCTTTTATTTGTCATGCTCCTCAACCTATCAGGTTACAGAGAATAACATGAGGCTCAAGGAGATTAAGAAATTGCTCAGTGAACAGAGCCTGAATCATAATTGGAGCCTATTAAGAAATAGGACAATGAGTGTGAAACACCCTCACGACTGAAAGGCAGCTGGTAATGAAAATTCTCCGACTCCGCTCTCCTTTATCACTGACTTCCGGGGGCCAACGGCAAGCAGAGGTGGGCGGCAGTTGTCACTCCTGCACGTTGAGGAATGTGTGTCGGTCTTCTGAACAACCTACCTGAGCCAGCTCATCAAAATTCCACCCACCAGCTGCTAGGGGGAAAACCAGTACGCACATGTCTGTCTGTGACATCACGCTCATCAGAATGCTTCTAGAACTCTGAGCATCATAGGACCGGTAGAAGCAGGCCTCATCCTTAGAAGAGAAGCCTTTCTTACCAGCGCACACAGGGGCTCATGGTCTCTCCTGAGGCACCTGTGATCGTTTTCCATCTTTATATTGTTGGGCCTTTACAAATAGCCGTCTCTGCCAACATGGGCCGGGCACCCACGGACGTTTAAACGTCAGGAAACAACACAATGTGAGGGAATGACTGCGGATACATTAGTGGCTCTGCTCAATGGCTACCGAGACTGCTTCTCTCAGAGCCTTCTTGGGGGCTGCCCATCTTTGTTTCTGAAGGCTCAAAACACTTCCACACTACGGTAAGGCTGGATGTTTAATTCTCCTTTATTGAAATCCTTCCTCTTTAAATATGTAGGTATATACACACATACATATATATGTAACACAGATACACACTTTTGCATCCGTATGGATAAATATATGTATATTTAATGGTTATATATGATTTACATATATGTATACATACTTATATATTATATATCATATATTAGTATATTTATACATAATGCATATTTCATATACCATATACATTTATAATTTATATATGTTATACTGGGGTACTGTTTAATGGAAAAGAAAAAAAAAGCTTATCATTCAAGAAAGATCCCAAATTAGGATTTTAAAGAAAATAAAGAGGTCACTTACAGAGGTGGGGAATCATAACATATTTTCAGGTTCTTGGGGACCAGCAGCCGTGGGAAGAAATTACTACCCTCTGTCACAGGATCCAATGGATTGAACGGTTGCACTGGGGACAAAGATCAGGTGGAATTCTGGAAGGAGTGTTCAGAGTGAAGGTACTCTGGGAAAAAGAAGAAAAAAGAATGCCCCAAACTCTCCCTTTACAAACCCTCTGTGCTCCTGATATTATTTCTGATGGACGTGCATCAACAGAACCTCTGAAGGCAAAAGAGTTCAACGGAAGCAGCACGTGCCCCAGCTCGACCCCTGAACTGGGGCCCAGGCCAACGTGCGGGAAGGAGAGGACAGGGATGGAAAGTGGTGAATAACCAGGTCTGCTTCCTACAGCCAGCCATATGGAACCAATTCTCCAGATCAGATGGAGGTATTAATATCAGCTTCATAAGGTAACTGTCAGAATTGAGTACAGTAAGCTACATTTTCTGAAGTCACAGAAAAAAGTGAATGAAAAAGCAAGAATCTGAAACCAAGATCCATTTAAAATCCCATGTCCCTGCTTTCTGAACAGGAACACCAGTAGGAACCACACCACACTGGTGTCATCGCTGCCTGCTTGGTACGTGAGGAGCAGTCTCTGAATCCCTATAGTCTGGGATGCCCATACCCAAGGGACGTCTTGACCCAGACCTGATTTAGAAGAAAATATTACAGACTTTGACCTGATACTCTATATAGGATGAGACTTCTGAGGGTCATGAGAAGGAACAAGTCTTCTAGTGGGAGAGACGTGAAACATTAGAAGACAGAAGACAGATGAGAGAGACAGTATAACTAGCCTCCACGATGTCCCCTAATGGTCACACCTGCTATTCACACCTTATGCTCCCCTCCCAGAGTGGACCAAGAGTAGTCTGTGTGACCAACAGAATGTGGCAGATACGGTGGTTCAACATTTCAGAGAGTAGGATACAAAAACAAACAAGCAAGCAAAGCTTCTGTCCGGTTTTCTCTCTTGTTCAGATCACTAGCTCTGGGGGGAGCTGGCTGCCGTCGTGAGCCGCTCTTATGGAAATAAGCCATGACGGGTACGTGGCCGAGCCTGGGTGTGGATTCTAGTCCCAGTCAGGTCTCAGATTGTCACAGACCCAGCTGGCAGCCTCAGTAAGTGACTCTAGTCCAGAATCCTACAGTTACTCCCAGATTCTTGCCCTGCACACTGTGTGAGTACATGTTGGTTGGGTCCAGCTGCTAGGTACTGGGGTAATGTGTTACGCAGCAATTGATAACTAATCTACTAATAGATATACCTACATGAGTGCCTTTCTAAAGGTAGCGAAAGAAAATTTCAGCTGCCATGCAGCACAGATGATCCAGAATTTGCTGTCTGAAGGTTATCAGTGTAACCACGAGCTAAAATAAAATATCAATACTCTTACATGTGTAAGAAACACATGACATAAATAAATGTATAATGTATCATTCACAATAGGAAGGATACAACCCAAAATTACACACACAGGAAGACAGAGGAAACTCTGATCCATTTTCAGAACCATCCCCAGGAGTCTAGATATTGGCATAAACAGAAAAGGACCTTTAAGTGGTTATTATCATCGTAGTCATATATACAGAACACATAATGAGTAAAACTCACAATGAATAAAACAGGAACTTTCAGCAGTTAAAAGAAAGCTATACGAAATAACATAGTCAAAATTCTAGAATAAAAATGAGTTTAAAATAAAAGAAGTTACACTGTGCTTAATAGCAAATGAGACATAGAAGAATTGATATATTTGAAAATAGCTTATCAAGAAAAACCTAAATGGAAGAACATAAAGAAAAATAATTTGAAGACATAACAGAGCATCAAGGGCGCCTGTGACAACATCCAGCTGGGGCCCCAGAAGGAGAGGAACATGAGGAAGGCCTACAGTACGGAAGAAATCATGTCCACCACCCAAACTGGGGGAAGGACACAAATCTTAAAGTTCACACAGATAACTCCACGTCAAGAGGATAAAGAGAAAGAAAACCCGACTCAGCCCTGTCGCCGTCAACGTGCTGAAAGTCAAGCACGAAATGAAAACCATGGCTGCTGCCAGAGACAGACAGCACGTTCTGCAGAGGAGAACAATCTGAATGCAGGCTGATTTCTCATAGAAACAACAGAACATTAACTTTAAAGTCCTGAAAGAAATACAAAATAAAGAGCTGCCAACACAGAATTCTATTTACATGGAAACTATCACTGCAGAATGAAGGCAAAATAAAGCACACTGAGTACAGGAAAACTCAGAGGATCCACTGCCAGCAGCCCTTTGAGGTAAGAAGCTCTGAGGGGCGTGTGGCTGAAGGAGAGGATGTTGGATGGGCCAGAAGTGACGAGTACTGGGTGCATAAACATAAGGGCACACGCACAGGACCATTTTTTCTCTTAGGTTCTCTAGCATACAAATTATTATTTATTATCTATTTTTTTATTTAAGTTTATTTACTTATTTTGAGATAGAGAGGAGGGGGGGCAAAGAGAGGGGGAGAGAGAGAGGATCCCAAGCAGACTCCACGCTATCAGCACAGAGCCCGATGTGGGGCTTGAACTCAGGAACTGGGAGATCATGACCTGAGCTGAAGTCAAGAGTCAGACGCTTAATGGACTGAGCCCCCAGGCGCCCTCAAATGATTATTTAAACAGACATTCTAACACAGCATTATGGCGATTATAACACAGGCAGACGCACCACATACAATTACCACCATAAAGGTCCTAACAGAGTGTACACAAACCTTCAGTGTTAAACTGCCTACTTTATGCATAACGCTGAAATATTCACTCCAAGCAGTCTGTGAAAAGTTCATGAGTATTGTAATCCCTAGACTGACTACCAAAAGTATGTAAGGAGGGGCACCTGGAGGGCTCAGTCAGTCGAGTGTCTGACTGTGGCTCAGGTCATGATCTCATGGTTCATGAGTTCAAGCCCCAGGTCAGGCTCTGTGCTGACAGCTCGGAGCCTGGAGGTGCTTCGGATTCTGTGTCTCCCTCTCTTTCTGCCCCTCCCCAGCTCATGCTTTCTCTCTCTCTCCTTCTCTCAAAATGAATAAACATAGTAAGTTCTTAATAAAAAATATGTAAGGAGGGATAGTTATAAAGCTAATAGATAAAATACATATGTGAAAATATTAAAATAATTGTTTATAAAGATTTTATTTCTTCAGTAATCTGCACACCCCGTGTGGGGCTCGAACTTGCACCTCCGGGACCAAAAGTCGCATGCTGCACCAACTAACAAGCCAGCTAGACACCCCTAAAATACTGTTTAAAAGTCAGGAAAGCAGGAGCAGAAATGACAAGGGACAATGCTGTGTTTGAACGCAGTATTGCAGCTGTCTGTCTCTCTCTCCTAGCCTCTGTGACTGTCCTGCCGTTCTCGCCCTGGAAGTAACCGCACGGATCTTCAGGAGACCCGTAAGGATGCATGTGTGCTGGGCTCTCTTTTGGAAACTCCTGGAAAACTCCACAAGGCAACTGAAGAGACTCTCAGAGCCTCGGGAAGATGTCGGCAGGGCGGGACTCACCTTCACAGAAGCGGGCTCCCCCTCTGGGCCTGCGGGGAGGGACGCCCAGCTGCATGAAGCATGCGGAACTACCAAACCCGGCCCAGCACAGAGGAAGTAGACACCCTTGCCTCTCTGTTCTCCCGCCCTGCATTCCGGGGCCTCCCCACACTGGTAAGACAGAAGCCAGAGAGCGGGGGGGGGGGGGGGGTGCAGGGATGCCATCTGAGAGGCTGATACCCCCGGGACACAGAGGTGGGCAGCAGAAGCGTGGGCACAGGTGTGGAAGAGACGTCCATGCTACTCCGCGCACCCTCATCCCATCTCAGCTCATCCCGGCCCGAGGCTGCCGAGAAGGAGGCTGACTGACACACCTATGCCGGTTGTCTGACAGGTAGAAGTAGCTGGTTCTGCTCACCCTGGCAGGCCCTAATGCTGGACGCTTAAGTATCTTAGATTGAAGGCTGAGATGTACTAGAATACAGCTCAGTTAAAGAATTTTCTCTGCCTAAAATCTACAACTTTAATTTTCTTTCCGTTCCGGGCTGGAAACGTCAAAGAGCAGTCCACACACGGCAACTGGCTATAGGTGTTTTGTCTGACTTCTATCCCAAAGCCAACAGCCTGGGTGGCAAGGAATTTACCGCGGCTGGTGACTTCACCAGATATTTGCTGGGGCCAGAAGTCTCGACACTGCTCTTCACCTTCTGATTCCTCCCCTCCTGGCCTCTTCCGTAATCACCCCGCCAGACATTAAGCCATCACCCTGGATGCTAAAATCCCAGTGCCGGAGACTATTCAACACGATCTTTATGGCTCTTCAGGATCAACTGAGTTAATGTATCTGAAACAAGTATAAAAGTGAAAATGGATGCATAGCACATCCACAATCTCTTTTAATGAAAAAAGAGAGGAACACAACCCCTTTATAGAAAGCAATTCCAAGCCTACTGAATGGACAGAAATAAAAACATGTGATTCCCAAAGGACTGATAAGAAAGATGCTTATTGCAGTTACAACCCTGTTCTAATGGGGCCTTTACGAAGATCAATGTTGAAATTTAATCTTGGTGTGTCTTCCCTACCAGAAGGGAAATAAAACTGGATTGTCATTGGAGGCTTACACAATTATTTCATTAGGAAACATGGTTTCACTGTACGTTTTCAGCAGGCCTATCTCTGCCCATCCACGAGCCGCGCTTTGTGATAGGCACTGTCTTCTATACATGAGCCAGAGACGGTCTCCATAGATTGGTCCCACGTTACTTACTTCTTCACAGCAGACAAAGACCTTTTAAGCTCTAACCTGGTCATGCCAAACTTAAAATTTTGCACGTCCAGTGGTGTTAAATCCCAGATAAAGAGATCTTCAGCCACTTAGAACTAGTTTGGATACGTGGCAAAAGTGCAGCCTGTTCTACTGGGCATAACTAAGAGAGTCTGTGGTTGTGCACATTCCAAGCCACTGTTGTCACTGAGATCCTGACACGGAGCTCCGCCATGGAGGTGAGGGTCATCTCCAACACCCCTCTTCTCCAGGAGCTCCCTTGCCCTCCTCCTTTTCTGGAGGTTGGCCTCTGAGCATAGAGCCTGAGGGCAGGTACAGCCTGAAGGGACTTCCCCTTCCTGCAAACCTGTCCAAGATGCGTTCACTACAGCTCGTGTGCGCTACTGCCACCTAGCGGGCACACCGTTTTCTTCAATCTGCCCAGGAATCCTTGAATCCCTGCACCCCGAGAATATGAAAGTAAATATCACAGGGCCCTTGCCCTCAAGTATCATACACGAGAGAGTAGGAGTGACCTGCATTTAAATACGACTTTCATAAAAAGTCAAGAAAAAGAAGACGCACGTCACTTCCATAACCAGTTTGAATTACATCGGAGCTCTTTCTTGCACATAAGACAGCCTTGGAGATAATTTCTCATCACACCCAGAAAACCTCCATGATCTTACGTCAGGTCACATACATTTCTGGCACGAGCCTGACAGGTCAGTAACATCCGAGTAATCCCAAAGTGTAGATGCAGAGATTAGGCCTACAGATACTGACACTCAAAAATATTCTGAAAGTTGTCTAACTTTTAACAGAATAGATGCCTGATTTTATGACAATATGGGACGAGAAAACTTGGAAAACTGAACAAGATGTATTTTTTCCCTGTGTAGATGATGGTTACTTTCATATCAAAAATCTCCTATTCAAAAATATATTTGGATTGACTTTTATTAGCTGTTGGCTTAAAAAACTCACATTTAAGACAGTCTAAAAACAATCTTAATTTTACTCTTTACAAAGAATGCATATTGATTTAATTTTTTCTTTATTGTGTTCATTTGTAGTGAAAATAAAATCCTGATGCATCTTTCTCTTTGGAGAAATAGATACAATTATAAGCAATGAGATGAGCTAATGGCGTGTTATCTAACTGCATCCATGTTATTTAGTTTTTTCAACACGTATATCTGAGAAGTACTTGGCTTCTGCATTAAAATAAAACATGTTTTACTACCATCTGAAATGCTAATATGTGGACAATATTTTGAGAATTGTATAACTAATAAAGCCTTAATAAATACTAATTCTACTATTTGCTTATGTGACCATATTTCATTATATGGAGAACCATAAGGAGCCACTTTAGGTCCCATATTCTTTCCTGAAGCTGTCAGAGGGGGCTCATTAGGGCGAGGTCTTACAGACAAATGCCACTCCTTGCCCCACTTGCTGGAGCTTGGATATAAAAACTCAGGGAATTAAGTAAGAAGTTCTTTTAAATCATCAGAGCCGCCTAGGAAGCAAAGCCATTGTGCATCCTATAGAATGCCATCATGCTGTGCTAACATTCAAGGAAGGTTTCATTTGACAGAATTTGCCCAAACCACCCATTATTATTTAGATCTCACAAAATGTTGAAAATACACCATGGAGAGTCCTCAGATCTCCATAATTTTTTTTAAATCTCAGTATTTTTATTTATTTAAAATTTTCTTTTAACTTGTAATAGTTAATTGTCAAATTGGTTCCCATATAACACCCAGTGCTTCTCCCCGCAAGTGCCCCCCTCCATGAACACCACTCCCTTTCCCCCCTTCCCCTTCAGCCCTCTGTTTGTTTTCAGTATTCAATAGTCTCTCATGATTTGTGTCCTTCACTCTACCCAGCTCTCTTTCCCCCTTCCCCTCCCCCTGGTCCTCCATTAGGTTTCTCCTGTTCTCCTGTTAGACCTATGAGTGCAAACATATGGTATCTATCCTTTTCCACCTGACTTATTTCACTTAGCATGACGCCCTCTAGAGAGAGAGACAGAGAATCCCAAACAGGCTCCACACGGTCAGCACAGAGCCCGATGTGGGGCCAGATTCATGAACTGCGAGATCATGACCTGAGCCCATATCAAGAGTCAGGTGCTTAACCAACTGAGCCACGCGGGCGCCTCCTGAAATGTTTATATAAACTCAGTACTCACATACCGCGATGCTGTTGGGAAGATCGGTGACAAGCAGGAAGAGGATGTTCACTGGGGCTCACAAATGCACTGCTGAGGTGAAATCTTCACACAAGGGGAAAATCAATATAGACGATCAGGCACTGCAAATGATTACAGAAGACAATTATCAGGAAATTGAAGAGCCAAACGCTATGACAGGCTTAAAATAAGCCTTAGAAACTAGAAGGCCTAAGTTTCAACTTCCCTGAAATGATCAGGCAATTACACCTTGCTCAAGACTAGAAGAACCACCCCTAGACTGGTCAGTCAGTAAGGACCAAGAAGATGCTTAACATTCCTGAGGTCAGGGGCTTGGGGGCTGGGGACTATAGACAGCTGCTTAATGTTAGTTAGCCAATCGCTGGCCACTTGCCTAAGCCCCAACCCCAAACATCATGAATGGGTCCCGCCAAACGTAACGGACACCCTCGAGATTCTGAGTGGTTAAGATTGTTACGAGGGGCTGTTGTGTGATTACGATTGGATTACTGTGCCTATGTCATAATTTTCTGTCACCCCCTTTCCAAACCCCATAAAAACCCTGCTCAGCTATTGTTCAGCTCTCGGCAGGGATCCACTGCGTTGGTGAGGTCTGAGACCGAGATTAAGCCCGAATGAACGCCCTTTGCTTTTCCATCATGACTCGGTTTCCCTGGTGGTCTCTGGTTTTGGGGGATATTGCGATCCGGGCATAGCAGAAATGTTTCTAAATCCGACAGCAGCCTGAGGGAAATGGAGACATGGCCATTTGCGTCCAATGGGAGTCACAGTAAAGAAACAAAACACAACAGAAGACAGTGGGTCCTGGGGATTTTGGGTAAAAGGATAAAACCTGAAAAGAATCCAGAACTGACCTTAAAACAAAATTTACAAGGGGAATGAAAAATGGATTGCTTAGACGTACTGTAGATCTGCATAGCAGAAACACAAATCATGTAGCTTTTCAAAAGCCCGAAAAGAATTAGGAATGGGTTAGTATATAATGTTTTATGGATCAACTATGTCCTTTGGATTATTCTCAATAAGGATTTATATTTAATCATTTTCCAGCTTGATACAGTGCTTAAATAGACTGAAATTAAGATCAAAACATGCTGATTTATTTATGTCTTATTGTTTTGTGTTTGCAGATTTTTATTTTATGACTTCATTGCCACTTAAAAATATATGCGATATTACTGTCAAGCATTATGGGAAATATGACTGTAGGAAGGTGAATCATTGGATAAATTACAGCCATTTTTTATTATTAAATCCTTTCTAGAGCTTAGTAAACTAACTGCAGTGATCAAGATGTGATCTAACTTAAGCTAGATGTAATAAGTCCGTGATTACTCTCAAGTACAATGGCAAAATGAATCATTAAGAAGTTCATCCATAAGACTCTTCAATACAGAGCACAAACTGAGGGTTGCTGGAGGCGAGGTGGGTGAGGGGAAAGGCTGGATGGGGGATGGGCATGAAGGAGGGCACTTGTTGGGATGAGCACTGGGTGTTGTATGTAAGTGATGAATCACTGGGTTCTTCTCCTGAAAGCAAAATGATGTTGTATTTTAACTAACATGAATTTAAATAAATAACTGTCTTTAAAGCACATATATAATAACAAAGAGAGAGAAAATACTTGACAAATGCAGAAGGACCTCACAATGCAAAGAAAAGAGAAACAGGTAGAACACACCCCAAACAAAATTTTGATGAGTTATTTAAACCCAAGTATATCAATAATTACATTAAAAGTAGATAAACTCAGTACACTAAGTAATAAAGACTTCGATATATATTGATATAATTTAAGAAACATGCTACACTTTATGCCTGGGAGATGAGTGACTAGGGAAAAAGAAGTGGAAAAAGTTTCTTAGGGAATGATCATGAACAAAAAGGTTGTGAAACTGATGTAAACTATCATGTATCTTAACGAAATTAAAAGGGAAAATAATTGCTTTTTCTATGTAAAAAAATACAAGTGACACATCTTAAATACAGAGACACAGAAATGTTGAAAATTTAAAAAAATGCCAAAAAAAAGGGGACGTTCGTTGCAATCTCCAAACATAATAAAGCTTGTGGGGCTATAATAATGTTATGCAAATCAGACTATAAAACACAAAGCATGATCAGAAATACATAGGGACATTTTAGACCAAAAAAAAGGAAATACACTAGACATAATATTTCTATATTTGTACGCTGCTGTGATATAGTTTTCATGAAGCAAAACATGACAAACTAAAAAGAAAATTATAAATACAAAATCACAATGAGATGAGAACAAATTAACAACCTTCTCTTTGTAATAGAAAAAAAAAAGGGAAAATAGAGCAAGAATTTTTAATTAGAAAATACACTTGACTTGATTGACTTAAAGATATCACTGAATTCAACACAAGCATAACCTATTTTGAAATGAATATGCATAATTTTCCCAAATGAATCATGTCCTGGGGAATAAATCAAGTCCTAGAAAATTTACAGTAATGGATTAAGACATAGCATGTTATCTGACCTCAGTGCAAATAAACTAGAAATCGGTAATAAAAATGCAATTCGTAATTGTCAATTTAGAAATTAAGCCATATACCCATAAATAATACAGTGGTTAATGAAGAAGTCAGGATAGATCAGGACAGATATAGAGAGCATATTAAATAAAATGATAATGACAATATGGCCTAAATTTACTAGTGGAAAGTAGCTGAAGTTATGCTTGAAGAAAAGATTGAGTGTTGAAAAGATATTTTGGATCATTAACAGTTTACCAAGGACTTTGAGGAAAATAGTAACTTAAACTTGAGGTCAGGAGAATGAGGTAAGTAACATATGTAAAAATGAGGTTACTAAATAGAAAAAAAATGTAAAAATGAAAAGTAACTAGCAAAATATAATTTCTTAAAAATAAGTAGCAAAATATATAATAATCAAGAAAAAATAAGAAAACTCATCAAAAAATCCAGAGGAAAACAATCTGTTAATATACCATGTGTTAGACACATAAACAAGAGGAGATTATCGATTATATTTATGCCATGAGGTTTTCAAATTTAGTTGCAGACAGATTCCTAGAAAAAGCACAAATGAAAATGGACAAAGTAACAAATGCAACAACTGAGTAGCCCAATAATCTGTGAAATGGACAACGAGTTTAACTTCTTCTACAGGCATCGTGACTTCACTGCTAAATTCTTTAAAGTATTTTAGGAAGACATAATACCCCTTTTACATAAACGTTTCTAGAATATAGAAAAGGGATAATTATTTTTCAACTTACTTTATGAGAATAACCCAATTCTGCTGCCAAAATCTCACAATTACATTATAGAAATGAAAATTATAGGCCAGGTTGCTGATGAAGATAGGTATGAAAAGCACAAATAAATATTAGCAAAACACTTCAACCACTTATAAAAAATACTTCATTAATTTGTTAATACCAGGTGGGTTTTAGTCACAGAAGAGAGAACGGTATGAAATAATGAAATAATGAAAAGGCCACTGAAAATAGAAAATATCCATAGGGCATATAAGGAAAAGGAATAATATATAGACTATAAATAGCACTCTTGTAAAACAACAACAATAAAAAGCAGCCAATCTACTAGAAAAGCAGGTTAAACATTTATGCAGATATCACATGTACACATCCCTGTGTGTGGCTGCAAACACACAACATCCAAATGATCAAGAAGACATGAAAAAGTGCTTCAATTCATTAATAACCAAGGACATACAATTAAAACCCAAATCTGATATCACCACAAACTCATCAGAACTGTGACATTTTAAAAAAAGGACATGGTAACACATCTCCGTAAGGATGTAGAGAAACCAGAGGGGCCATGTAATGTCAGTGGATATGTAAACTGGTACAGGTACTCTGCAGGGAAATTTTAGACACGGTGCCCTCATTCTGAATACATGATCATTGATGGACAGTGGAAATGTGTGAGGAAATGCACCAAAGCCATTTACATGAGTGTTCAGAACCGCATTGTTCAAAATAACCATAAACCATAAACAAATCAAATGTTCATCATTGTTATAATGGCAACAAAGAATTGTGGGATAGTCATATAAAAGTGTAAAGGCTCTCACAAACACATAGAAGAAGGCAGAGTATGGAAGAAAAAACATAACAAAACAGATGGACGGAGTTAGAAGTCAGTTGCATAGTTATCCTTTGGAAGGTGGATGGGATAATGGCAGGAAGAGATGTATGTAACGGGGTCACAAGGTAATGTTCTGGTAATTTACTTTACAATCTGGGTGTTGGTCATAGGGGTGTGTTCATTTCATGAAAATTTATAAGACATGCTCTTGTAATTTATGAACTTTTTAATATATATTTCCACAGATGTATCTATTTCATGTGTGCATGTATATATTTAATGATATATCGTTAACACAAGAACATAAGCATTGAGAAGGCAGAAGCCAAGAAAGCTTTCAATATTTCAACAAGAATGTCAACCAAACACTTTTCCACGCTTTTTATGAACCACACAGATACATTCTCCGAAGTGCATCCTCTCTCTATAATTTGGAGGTAAGATTTATGAGAACAAAGGGTGGTGATGTATTGTTGATGTAAACAAAAACACAATAAATAGACAGCCTGTGCTCATAACTAGCATAGTTTGGCGCTAAAGAATGAATAATCTATTACTGAAATGGGCTATCCTTTCAAATGCTATTTGAAAAAACATACGTGTATATAAACATGTATAGATTGTGTGTGTATGTAACTATCCATCAAGCTCTCTTTGTTTCGTTGGTTTTGTGGGAAGAAATAACCTGGCGGCTCTGAGTTCTCTCACCCTACGGCTTTATCTCGAAAGGTTGAGAATATCATCAGGAGTCTCATCTTGAAAACAACTGGATGTTTCTATATGGAGGCTTTATTTCCTCTACAATGACTAGATTCCTTAAAACTGTAAACAAAGGAGATGTTCACCCCACGTGCAATCTGCATAAATGAGAAAAAAAGCAGAGGGTGGTGAGAAATACCTAAGACTGAAACTCTGGGTAGAAATGCAAGTTGCTTCCCACGAGGTACACGTGGTTGCCTGCCTCTGGCCCTGATGTCTCTATGAGCCTGAGGAGCAGGGAGGTCCTGGTCTTCCTCCAGGGGCCACACAAGGGTTCCCTTCCACTTATGCACCATCTGGAATCATCATCCACACTGCTCTGAACACTCAGAGAACAAAGGGATAGAAAAAAATTAGTACTTTTTTAATACACATACGTTCCAAGTGACCGAAGTCGGTGGACCTTGATGGTGAGCTTTCTGTATTGAATTAAATCTAATAACTGTTATTATGTGTTTTTTTAATTTTGACGGAAAAAAGAAATTAATAAATGTGTATCAGGGAGTAAAGAGAACAGGGAAGATACAATATCCTACTAAACTAGAGCAAAGGAGTCAATTGTATTGGTGACTCCTCACAACATGATAGACTTGCGACATGGTATATTTTACTTTTTTAAAAAATGTGATAAAATACCTGGGTTTTTTCCTCTTAGGAAGAAAACACTGGGATCTAGGATTATTAAATATGTTGCCTAAGGTTAGAAAACCAATAAGTAGTAAAAGTGGGTTTCAAACCGTTTTATTTCAAAGCCCTATTTTCTGCTGTATCCCACTGACTTGAAGGTTAATGTATGACTGACTCACTAACTCACTGAATGAATGAATGAATGAATGAATGAAAAGTGAAGGAGTTCCTCACTTAGAAATAGGAATATTATGACTGGGAAGTTTTAGCGCTTGCCATTTTGAGTCACTATATGAAATGTTTAAACATAATTTTATCCACATCATTTCCATTATATGATACATGTTGGGCGCATCTTAGATTTTTATCCTACAGCTGGCCAGAATAACAAGACAAAGTAAAGGGACTCTGTATTGTCACTAAGGACACCTATGCACGAGGGAGAAGGAAGAACCCAGAGCTCAAATCATGAAGATGTAGGTCAACCGGTATAATTGCTTCCTGGTCAGTTGTTGATTTAAAAGAAAAATATGCAAGAAAGAAAGTTCTTGACTGAACCTACCTCTTTACAGCCCTGGCAAGAGTTTACAAGAAATCATCGACTTTCATAAAAATCACATTCACATATCTTTAACACAAAGAGAGAAATAAATCATTGTTCATTTGTCAGGAATACAAGATTTGACAGTTCTCCTACCACAGAATTAGGAGGATGGGATTATTCATAAATAATAACATGAAGCAATTTATTACTAAATCTGATCTGAAGGTAGAGTTTGGTTTCTTCAAACACTGAAAAGATAAATATGAATCAACATTGTCAGACACCTAACAAAGTTCTTCCCAAGTATGCTTCTATTGTCATAAATAAAGTATTTTCAAAACTGCAACTGATAAAAATTGTGTTTGGTTCAATATATTTTATTAAAATGTAAAACAAAAAATTGCAATCAAAGAGACTGGGAATGTTGACTTCTTTTATAAATAATTCTTTTTCTGTTCCTTAAAACACTAATAGAAATTTAATTATATTCCCTGGTTTAATGTTAAATATATAAGTATGTTATATATGTGTTATATATAATACATGATATATGCATATGTTATACACATTAAATTTATATATGTACAAGCGTATATATGTTTAATTGTTATTGTGTGCAAAGGTCTTTGTTAAACCTTACTGTGAATTTCAAGATGGGTATAAAAGTATTCATGTCTTTAAGGTGCTGAATACCTCATTAGGGTATGATAAAATATCTATGTGCATATAGACTGCTGTGATTTGTGATTCAGGAAAAATATAAGATGTACAAAATAAGATGTATTTGAATTGGCTTCCAAAACTGCCCTCCAGTCAATGCTAACTCATATTTGCATGCATGGTTTCGGAAACTAAAAATTCGGAAATATTAGTTACTAACTGAAAATTCTGCCTTCATCCGATTTTCTGATTGGGCGTATCCAGAACAGGAATGATAACTACAATTTTTTACAATCCTGCCTCCACTCGTAAGTCGTGGGTATCAGAATGAATTATGTGAATTGGGTATTTGGCTATGAAAATGCTGTATTATAAACAACTCCATGGTCTTCATGGCTACAACATGCTTGTTTCTCATTCACAAGTGCTTAGCTAAGTGACAAAGTTATAACTAAACATGGCTGACCCTGCGTTCAAGTTTGCTCTGTGTGTAAATGAGTCACACTATCATACTCCATTCAAGTTCACATCTATGATTCCGTGCAGAAGTTCCGCATGGGTTTAAAGAGATGGCTGTTATGTAACTGCTGAGCAAACTTTTGGTATATTAAAAATACAGTAGAAATGTTTAGATATTCAAAACCATTATCATCTGCTAAAAATTGAGAGTCTAGCCTTTGGGAAAAGAAAAAATAATTCAGAATTCAAACAGACCACCCTCCCTCCCTGCCCCTTGACCTTTCAAATGCATTTCTGCACTTTCCATGCAGAGAACTGGCTTCTACAATGAACACAGAAGCCCTAGTCGAGACAAGGTACTTAATGTTCTATAAGCAAACGTCTTGTTGTTTGTAACTGGAAAGGCACATCGTAAGGACTGCAGTTTCCATTATTTTGGAGGATGGAAAGCACTCAAAGTACATTCAGACACAGAGATAGCAGTCAGTAGAAGATTCCATCCTACGCCTGAAGAAGGCAGCTGGGAGAACAGAGGCTTTCTCTCTGCTCCTGGGAGAAAGATGTGCAGGTTAGACTGTATCTTCTAATCCATTTTCTAGCTCAAACAGCAATTTTATCTATAAAAACTGCCTCCAATCTTCAAGGAACATTCAGAATTGGGACTTAGAAAATAATTTACATACAATATACTCCACTCTTTTTTCCACCAGATACTCAAATTTAAATCTCAGATTTTTAAAAAACATGTATATATATATGCCCCATGCAATATTTATACTAAAAATGTGTTTGTGAAACACAAAGAGAAACCTTCATGATATTGGTCTAGGCAATGGTCCCTAGGATATCACACCAAAAGCACAAACAATTAACAGCAAAATAGACAAGGAGGACTGTATCAGTCTAGTGTTCTTCTGCACATCGAAGGAGACAATCAACAAAATGAAAATGCAACCTACAGGATAGGAAAAATGTATTGGCAAAGCATATACCTGATAATATTAATATATTAATATATATATTAATCAAACTATTATAACTCAATAGGAGAAAATGCAGTAGCCTGATCAAAAAAATGGACAAAGGACTTGCGTAGACATTTCTCCAAACAAGACACAAGATGGCCAAGAGGTACATGAAAAGATGCTCCACATTACTAATCATCATAGAAATGCAAATCAAAACTACAATGAGGTATCACTTCACTCCTATTAGGATGGCTGTTATCAAAACAAATAAAAGAAGTGCTATTGAAGTTGAAGAAAAATTGGAAGCCTGTGCGCTGTTAGAGGGAATGTAAAATGGTACAGCCCTGGTGGAAAACAGTACGGAGATTCCTCAAACAAATAAAAAATGAAATAACTATTCGTATTATTAATAACTATTAATAACTATGAATTAAAATCAGGATCTCTAAGAGGTCTCTGTACCCCATGTTCGCTGCAGTATCATTCATAATAAGCAAGACAGAGAAACAACCCAAACGTCTATCAACAGATGAATGGATAAACAAAACGTAAATACACATGGTAGAATATTATTCAGCCTGAAAAGGATGGAAACTCTCTTGTTCACGACAACTTGGATGGACATGGAAGATGTTATGCTGAGTGAAATAAGCCAGTCGCAGAGAGACAAATACTGCGTGATTTCACTCACATACGCTATCTAGAATAGTCCATTTCATAAAAACAGAGTGGGATGGTGGTTGCCAAGGACAGGGGGATGGAGATGGGGAGAGGCTTTTCAGCCAGAATCAAGTTTCAGTTACGATAGATGAGTACATTTCCACTGTACAGCCTCTCCAGTTAATAATTTTAATATCAAACATTAATTTTCATTAAATATTATTTTAATTTATCTTTATTAAATATTATTTATTAATATTAAATATTTTAATATTTATTTTAGAAATATTTACTTATAAATATTAAATGTTTATTAAGAGGGTAGATCTTATGTAAAGTATTCTTACCACAATAGAATAATAAAATAGGCTGAAAAATTATGTTTACTATGTCATTAGCTACGTAACCAGAAATAAACCAACCCAACCTACATTAACAGATAATGGAAATACGGTCACCAAGATGTTCATAATAATGCGGTTAGGTGAAGAGAACCTAGGAATTCCTTTTTCTTTAAACACTTTTTTTGGGGGGAGGGGCGCCTGGGTGGCTCAGTCAGTTAAGCGCCGGGTTCGGCTCAGGTCATAATCTCACGGTTGTGGGTTCAAGCCCCGCGTCGGGCTCTGTGCTGACAGCTAGCTCAGAGCCTGGAGCCTGCTTCTGATTCTGTATCTCCCTCTCTCTCTGATCCTCTCCTGCTCAAGCTGTCTCTCTCTGTCTCTCAAAAATAAATTAAAAACATTTAAAAAAAAAGGCATAGTTCTTAAAAAAAATAAAATAAAAAATAAAAACTTTTTTTTGCATTTTAATATATTCCCATAATATATTCCCATAAATAAGCATTTAGTACCTTTAGGGATTCATAAAAATATTTATGAATAAAAGCATGTCCAAAAATGGCTTTTGTGAAATTATAAATGACCAGCTGTTGTAGACTCTTCTTAGTTGTACTAATAAAAAATAAACAGTATATCAGCTGGCAACCCCTCAGGCTGGGCCCTGGGACTGATCCAGGGTCACTCAATTTTTCAGCGCTGCAGTCGTCCCAGTGCTCAGAAGAGTCTTCTTGAATCTTTCCCTGGCTTCTCTTCCTCTGCTTTCTCTTCTCGAAACGACACCTTCCTTTCGTGTCCCACCTCTGCTCTCTTTGCTTTCATTTACGACAGACTCTTTGGAAATCACCTCCGTCCCCACGTCACAACCAACACGGAGAGCACTGAGAGATCCTGTGGCTACAGCAGGGCCTCCAAGGCGGGTCTCTCCATGCCCTGTGAGCCTCGCCCCCACCATGAACACAACAATCCTAACGGAACTGGATTTGCTCCACACCCGGCTCCGGGCAGGGCCTGTGGAATACGCTGGGTCATAGAGTGAGAACACAGAACAGGCACTCAGTCGAAACCAGTCAGGGAATATTTATTGAGCACTTATTTACCGTAGGCCGAATTAACTAAAAAGTGACAAGAAAACAAAGAAAATATCATTTTGCTGTGGTGGGTCGCCATTAATCCTCATTTTCTATTCACATAATTCAAACATTTACTGATTTCGTTCTACCCTAATTAAGATATTGCTCACGTTTTTGACTCATAGTTTAATATGGATGACCTTTTCATATGCTCTCTCTCTGGAAATAGCCTTTTTGCTTGACCGTCAAGTCTCTTCACTCACTTGGTAAAATTAACTCTGAATTACATCCCTGTTTCCAAGAGAATTCACTTACTGAATATTTACTGTATGTCAGACTCCTATGCTAGAGACAGTATTATGAATAAGACAGAATTGATCACTGCCTCAGATTTTATAATTTTATTCATAGGTATTTCTGGACTGTTACGTTTTTGAAATAAGTTCTTAAAGCCATACTTATAAAATTGTCAAACACATACCTAGGATAATATGGACAATTCATAATTTCAGGATCTCATAGAAATTCTATCTAAAGATCAAACCAAGAAAAATCTCTTAATCATGGAAAAATCTTAGAAAAATCACTAAATTATTATATGTCAATTTCAAATATTAATTAATCAAATGGCTTTAAATGTGCTTCTTGCCATTTAGAGTCAAAACTGAAGACTAATAATGATCTGTCTGAATTTCATATTGATGCATATTTTTTAAGTTTTCTACAGAAACCTCAGTCTCAAAATGTTCAGTTTTTTCATTTGGAATTAAAAATATCCGTAGGAAAAGCAAAAAAAGTGGCCATCTCTCCTCTCTCTCTTCCTCTCTCTCTCTCTCACACACACGTAAAATTTCTATTTATCATCACTATAATAAGGAGTCAGCTAAACTAATTTTCTATCAAAGGACAACCATAAAATGAATCAACTGGTTTCAAATGCTCTGGTTGAAAGTGTTTAGTAAATAAACCAGTATACATTGAACTAATATTTAGTATTAGTTATATTAATATATTAATAATTTGCTTTCTGCAGAACTCCCCAAGCTGCAAGCTAACTCAGGGACCCTTACAGAACTTTTCACTCTCTGTTGACTCCTCTTTACTACGTTTATCCCAAAGAAGGGACTGTTGCACCAATGTCAACTTCATTCGAAGGCAGCAGAAATGAACAGGCTTATTAAACACAGACATAAGTTTTTACAATTCCAAAAGCTGTTTGTGGGTATCTCAGAAAGCTCTAGGCTTAGTGTTTAAGTAGAGGCTTACCAAGACTCACAAGCAGTCTGTAATTAAATAACAAAGAATCCGACCCTCAAAAGGAGAAGACTTGCTGGGGATCTTTCCATTTCCTGAGGCTTTACAACAACAACAACAACAAAACCCCCCACAAAACAAACAGAACTACTTACATCATCCAGTCTGACTTACTTAAAATAAACACTAGGTCTCTCCTGCGCCCAGATGCTAATTTGCATACAGCCCTTGTTCTTAGGCAGGTATCAGAGAAAACATGCTTTCCTGTCTTCTCCCCAGACTGGTTTTCAGAATACTGTTTTGTTTTGTCTTGTTTTCCTGAGAGGCTTTATAAAGTAAGCAGGGACAAAAGAGCCCAGACTTTTATTCCTGGCTCTAAAAGTGACTCACGGGGTCCTCACAGAGACCTTATTTGTCCTGGAAGCCTGTGGTCCCAAAAATCAGCCCCACGGTGTGCGATGACACCGGCGCCCTCAGACACAGTCCGGTCCAGCCTGGGTACTCGCTCCGCAAGGCTTCCAGAAGACGGGCACAGGCTTCTAGTAAATGTCAACCTGACAAACGAGTGATGTCTTGCAGTGTGAGTGGTAAGCAATGCGAAATGTCATGTGATCACAACTGAGCCAATGGTTCTCTCCCTCTCCCTCTCCCTCTCTCTCTCTCTGTGATTTTTCAGAACGCTGGAAGGTGCCCCCTCCCCCTCCCCCCTCCCCCTCCCCCTCTCCCTCTCCCTCTCCCTCTCCATGATTTCTTAGGGGAAATTTACTTTGACACACAAGTGCTTTGGATTACAAGCATGTTTGTGGAACAGATTTGCTCGCAAACCAAGGTCTTCCGGTATTTCCTTTGCACTCTGGCTCATCGGCAGGAAGCACCTAGAAGCTGTTTGGACAGCCTAAGCATCCCACTTCCTGATCACTTCTTACAGCGATTAGACCTACACAAGATAACGTTAAAAATATAGAGCCACTGATGTGAACCAGGCATTAAAAATGTAATTGTGTCATGCTAAGCGAAATAAGTCAGGCAGAGAAGGATAGATACCATATGTTTGCATTCATAGGTCTAACAGGACAGACCTGGCAGGGGACCATGGGGAGAGGAAGGGGGAAAAAGAGCGGGGATGAGTGAGGGACACAGATCAAGGGAGACTACTGAATACTGGAGACGAACCATGGACTGAGGGGGAAGGGGGAGGGGGGGAGGGGGTGATGGTCATGGTGGAGGGCACTTGTGGGGAGAAGCACTGGGTGTTATATGGAAACCAATTTGACAATAAACTATTAAAAAATAAATAAAATAAAATTGAAAAAAAATAAAAATGTAATTATGGCAAAATGGCCAGAAGTAGATAAATGAAAAAAATAGAAAAGTGAGTGTGTTTTATCTTTGTGTACCCGGCACCTAGTTAGAGCTTACAACAGTGACTTGTTTCTCAATAAATAAAAAGAAACTAATAAAATAAATAAATTATTTAGAAGATAAGATTTAATAACAAATTAGTAATGCAAAAGTTGTCTTTCATATTTCATCTGAAATATTCGTTTTAAAAATAGCAGTAATTTTTAAAATTTATTATGTAAACTGAGCCTCAAAGCAAAGCACACAGATGGGCACACACACATACACAATTTTTTTAATAAAATAGAAGAGGTGCCTGGGTGGCTCAGTCGGTTAAGCATCCGACTTTGGCTCAGGTCATGATCTCACAGTTTGTGGGTTCAAGCCCCATATCGGGCTCTGTGCTGACAGCTCAGATCCTGGAGCCTGCTTCAGATTCTGTGTCTCCCTCTCTCTCTCTGTCCTTCCTCTGCTCACTGGCTTTAAGGGCTGGCTTTAAGCAAAAATCAACATAATGCACAATGAATGGGTTTTGGTTTCAGAGTAGAAAAGACCATTCAAATTAAACATTTTGAGGAGACTTTGGAGAAAACAGTGACTGAACTGTTAGATCATGCAAAGTGTGGCTGTACAGAAGAAAGCTCATTTGCTTAAACCCAGAACCTGAATCACTTTGCAGTTCTATAACACTGGTCAAGCTACTTCCTGGTGTTAATTTCCTATTTGGAAAGTGGGAGATTGATTTAGGTGACCTGAAAAACCTCTAGTAACACTGATGTTTCATATTTAATAGGAGGTCAAAAAGTGTCAGAAGAGCAAAGTTAGAATGTGTAACGGCCACACAAATGTCAGAATCTTTATAGTTAAAACAGATACTTTGGAATGCTAATTTGTCTCGCTGACAATTTAGAAATTTGGGTTGGAGAAATTGGTTGGTTGAAGAAAGAGAGATTACAGTAAGGACACAATGTGCTTCCGTTCAGATAAGCAGGACGGAGGAAAGTCTAGACGAATGTGGTGTAGCTTCAAGAAAGAGCTACAATTTAAAGGGTTATTAACAAAATAAATGCATTTGACAGTGAAACACTGTTGCCCAAAGTACTACCCATATGTAATCATACTGGAGACCAACTGAGTGTAAAACAGCTAGACACATTTCAAGATTAAAAAAAAAAAGAAAAAGAAATACATAAATAATGTTGTAATTAGAGAGGGTTTGCATGCCCCCACCTGGGTTGGCGAATTTATTGTGCAATCTACTCAAATGTTAGGCAACGCGAATAAGAATTATACTGAGCTGAACCAGATTAAATATTTGGTGCTGGAGCTCACTGAAATTTATACACAATTACCAACCTGCAAGGAAACCAACTCTAACTGGAGAGATAAGATGCAAGTGTTAAATTAAAAAAGAATAAAAGTGAATCATAGTAAAGATGTCCTGGGACATTTTGGTATTAATTTCTTGAGCCACGTGCTGAGTGCCGGCACTGACCTTCGGAGAGAAGTCACAGGGCCTGCATGCTGCCCACGGACACCGGTGGTGGCCTCTGGATACGGACAATCAGACCCCTGCCCTGGTCCCCTGTTGGCTCCAGGAATTCCAAGAAGCCAGCAACCAAGTGTGTGCTGGACACTCAGACTGCTGGACCCCACCTGCCTGTATAGATGGAAGCTGGGGTCCCCCCCCCCCGCGGCTTTTACCAATTACTTACAGATGCAGAGACATCACATTCCATGTTCCTTCCTAATGATCTGAATATTTTGTTTTGTTTTATAGCTCCTTTATATAATTTATTGTCAACTTGGCTAACAGGCAGTGTGGAGGGTGCTCTTGGTTTCAGGGGTAGATTCCCGTGGTTCATCACTGACGACACCCAGTACTTTGAGTAAGTGCAAGGTATCACCTACATGGGCAGGCGTTCTCGCCAGAATTAAGCCAACTTTCCTTGGTCTGTGAGTAATATTATCTCCTCGTCTGCCTGTCTCTGCTTCCCTGACCCACCTCCTCACATTTCTACTGGCTTCTCCGAGGAAATCTTCCTAATAATTGCCTTTCACAAGCAAGTGTGCTATAGGGTTTCCTTCAGGGGACCGTATGAAACCTTCTCAATATACATTTTGGGGGGAGGGAGGAGAACAGGTGAGAACACGCACCACTGAAAACCATAATCTACTCCTTCTATTGGCTGGGCGCGGCCATGTGACAAGGTTCCAGAAAATGACACAGAAGAGGAACCCTGTTGGCTCATGGAGGGGAAGTCCTGCTTTCCCAATATAGGGGTTGTCCCTTTCTCCCTAAAGCATCCTCCTTTTTCCTGCCCGGTGTATCTGCCGGGGGCTGCAGGCAAAGGAGCCAATGGGTGATCACGAAGACCAAAGGATCTTACAAACGATCGCAGAGCGTAAGGCGAGAGGAACACAGCCCAGTGCTCAGTGCTGCTGAGGATTCTGGGGGCCATTGCCTCATGCCAAGACAGCCTACCTGCAGACACCTGCTAAGGCCATGCGAGTAAGACTGTTTCTAAAAGCTGCAGACGATTCTGTTTCCACGTCTGGGAATACAGTCCCTCACTGGCACTGTGCTGATGGAAACAGAGGGCTCCAGGACAGTGTTTGGTTTCTCCAATGGATAAAAATGATGTTTTCCATTTCTTCAATGGAAAAAGAAAGACCCAACTCCATTGATATGGGCTGGGCTGGGACCACGCTGAAGGAATCTTCAGGAAATCAGCTGGAGGTTGGTTGCAGCCTGGCCTCCAGGACCCTCTTGAATCCCCCTCCCTGAATTAGCAACAGGCATTTTCACCGCCTCTGAAGACCCTCGCAGTCCACTGAAATCAGAAAGACTAGAGGTGAATCTCAGCCCAACATCTCACAAGGTGACTGACCTTGAGCAACTGTGCTGTTTTATCAACTGCAAATGGTATAAAACATCTCCTCCCACAAAGGCTGGTTGTAGGGGTTAAATGTAAAGCGCTTAGTCTGTGTCAGGCACAGGGTGTTAATTTTAGAGGAAATTAAGTTCATTAATTTGAATTTACTTCAATTCAGGATTCTGATTAGAGCAAAAAGACAGGTTTGGGGATGTAATGAGAATCTATTTCAAGGAAAAATTTAAACCTATAAGATGTCAAAAATTCAACATGTATTAATGTTTATATACTGATACATTGGGGTCTTTCAAAGCCTTACATCAAACTGTAAATATTCCATTAAAAAGCAATATTTTAAAGTGTATTTAATTCGAGAGAGAGAGAGAAAGAGAGAGAGAGAGAGAGAGAGAGAGAGAGAGAGAGAGAGAGAGAGAGAGGGAGGGAGGGAGGGAGGGAGGGAGGGGCAGGCAGGCAGAGAGAGAGAGGGAATCCCAAGCAGGCTCAGTGACGTCAGCACAGAGCCCAACATGGGCCTTGATCCCATGAAACATGAGCTCATGACCTAAGCTGGGTACTTGACAGAGCCACCCAGGCACCCCCAAAGAGCAATATTTTAGGAGACCTGCGCTGACATCTGGCTGACAGTGTGGTCCTGGCCATGGGAAGAGAAACTCCCGTTTCACCAGGAGATCAACGGTGCTGAAGAGCGTACGCAGAGGCATGCGGTTGGGCGTTTCCGTCGTGAACACGTGTGTCTGCAGATTAATACGAGCATACTTTGAGCCCCACAGAGGCGTCCTTCGCTATTTGTTTGTGGTAACACTTTTGCTTCTCTGGACCCAAATGTAAAATCGCTTTCTCACTACTTATCTCACACAGTCCCCCATGAGAGGGAGAGGGGAATATTTCTGCAACACCGATGCTGGCACCGGCCCTGGTGACTAATGGATTCCTAAACACAGCTCCTGTGCCTCACTGTGCAGACTTCCCGTTGGTCAGCGGCTCTGAAATCTTCCCCTGATGATCTACACTAAATGTTTGGGCTAAATTATGAAAACAAACGTTATTTACAAAAATCACTTACATGTTTCAACAGCTACCCCTGAAGTGCCTGGAGATGGAGGCAGACTCATCTCCAGGGAAGAGGCTCACAAATTTTGACCTATGGAGCCATGACAGGTGACTGCAAGGGATGGCACATAACGTGTTCAGGAAGATCTATGCCCGTCTGGCTCCCAGCTCCCCAAGGGTGAGGTTCTTAAAAGACACATCGTTCTCCTGAATTAGGGTCTCAGTGATGAAGAACCAGAGGGCCAGGTGTGAGCCTCTAGTCATCAGGTTCATTATCCAAGCTCACTGATTGCAAGTCAATGGCAAACAGGTGATTCACAGGAGAAGCAGAGATGTGATTAACATGAGAATGCACAGAAATCTCCCAGCAGCCCCACGCCTGGCCTATAGTATCAGCTCGATAAAAGCTAAGGAGTAACATTATGTACAAAGTCCTAGTATGTTATTAATATTAAACGGTAAAAAACCAAGCAGGGCAGAAACTAAAAGAGACACACCTGAATTAAGCAAAGATGAAGGGAGCTGGGGAAAATTTGAGGAAGGAACGTTGGAAGAAGGAACTAGTTACAAAACCCTGCAGTCCTAGGGCGGCTCAGTTTCCCGAGACAGGCGTCCTCTGAGGCATGGGCTCCCTCTGCTCGGCCAGTGGAGGTGGAGACGCGGTCGCGAAGGAACCTGCGTCCAGGGCCCTCATTCCCACTCGTGGGCTCCCCAACCGCCTCCACGGTGACGCAGGGAGACAGCACGACCGCAGGTCACTCACCCGGCACCAGTCCCCTGATGTAGTTTCTGTAGGCCAGGCAGGGGTTGGCGGGGTCCTCTGGGGACCCAAGACGAGCCCCCTGGGAGCCCCTCCTGCTTGGCGGGGACGGTCTCAAGTCTGCACTGCGGCCGTGACCTTTCCTACAGGTGCCCTTGACCCCACTTCTGCTTTCCTGACGCTGCTCTCACAGGGTCATTTAGCTAAAGCACCTCACAGAGGACGCCCCATGCTAACCCTCACCTGACGCGGGTCAGACGCACCCGGTTGCTTGTGTGGACTGCTCTGGAGGGAGAATGCAGGCCGGGGAGGAAGGGAAACAGCTGCGTGGAGGAGCGGGGAACGCGGTAGGAGAGGGCTCCTCCGGGCAGGTGCGCAGCTGGGCCCATCACCAAACCACCAAGAGTCCGTGGTGGTTCACAGCAGGTGAGGCCCGAGGGGAGGCAAGGAGGATGGGTGGAGGCGGCACGAGGTTCCTGAGACTTACAGTCGAATCCTGCCCCCTGAGACGGCAGGAAATCAGGAAACGCTGAAATTGCAAATTATCCCCTTCGCATTTTCGGAATGCGCTTTCCGCGTCGGGACACCGGGAATGTAGTATTTCTGCACCTTTTTCTGGCACGTAATCACTTTCCCTGGTAACTTTTAGACACTCAAGTTACAATGGATTCCAAGGATGCCACATATTGCCAATAAGCGTCCTGTTGAACTATTTTATGGGACAATAATCTGGCATCCTGGTGGTGAGAGCCAGCCATCAACCTCACAGTTAAGTCACCGGGGAGGTGTATTATTGCTTCATAAAACATCACTGCGGTATTACTATGAATAAACGCTAGGTAAAGCTTTTGGTATTTCCGTTGTTATTTAACAAATATATATGTCTACAGATATATACACATTTAAAGGATATCTGATACCACGTCAAATATATAAATATATAATAAGTTTTCCCCCTCTAGTGGGTTTAAAATACTGAAACCCCAAATAATGCTGTAGTTTATGCCTCCAGCAAAGGTAATTAAGTTGTAAATGCTGATCTTGCTAATACTAATGAGCGGTTTACCAGAAATAAATTGCACTTAACTGCATTTAGAAAGCAATCCAACAGTCAGAAATGGTTGGCAAATTAGCGCCAAAGCTATCAGCCTACAGTAAGGATGGCAAGTAAAAAAAGCCACACACACACACACACACAAAAGCCCTTATTGAATTCATGCACGTGTATAAGAAAGTATCAGATCTGAAACCCTCAAGAGGTATAATGAATGGAAGATACCGTTTACTTCCTGCCCCGGCTTCCCTATAAACCACGCAGCTTTACGAGCAGTGCAGCCTGGTGGCTCAGAGTCTTGATAAAAGAATGTTCTCTTTTAATGTGTAACCTAAATCCGCTCCCCCGTAACTTAAGCCCATCTCTGGTTTGCAGTCTCTCAGCAGAAATGAACTTGAGCTCTCCACCTCCAGTCCTGCGCGGCTTGCTGCCCCCTCCCAACACTCAATTCCTGATGAATATATAGGACCACGGCTTAGGGGACAAAAGGGTTAACGTGGTGACAAAATGTCAACAGAGAGCTTTTGTTTTATTTTATTCTTTGTTTTAACTAGTCTTGCTTATTTTTTGAAATCATATCCTTCTGACGTGACATCTGGAATGTCACAGATATGGTTTGGCTTTATTTTGATACTTATTACGATCTAGGTTTTTGGGGGGCACCTGGGTGGCTCAGCTGGTTGAGCATCTGGCTTCAGCTCAGGTCATGATCTCATGGTTCGTGGGTTCGAGCCCCACGTCAGGCTCTGTGCTGACAGCTCACAGCCTGGAGCCTGCTTCAGATTCTGTGCCTCCCTCTCTCTCTGACCCTTCCGTGCTTGTGCTCTCTCTGTCTCTCAAAAATAAATAAAAAACATTTAAAAATGTTTTAAAAAGAAAAACAGATCTAGGTTTTTTTTTTAATTGTTCAGATACTGCACCTAAGTGCATGGCCAGAATGTGTGGAAATGTACTGACATGCAAAACGTTTTCTGCTGATGTAAATAAGACACCCGCTCCTTGGTGTGTGAGCAGGGGGACAGGGTCAAGCCAAGGAAGAACGGCTGAGGAATGTCCATCTTCCTGGGGAACACTGGGTTATATTTTCAGATGTACACTTAGCATGTCTGGAATTAACTGCGGTGAATTAATATATTTTTGGCAGCATTTATATGCAATGTAACTATTAAACATGAACCCTTTATTTAAATCTAGATCACGGTGAAGTTAAACTTATTACAGATCTATTTCTCTCTCTCGTGCACCCATATTCAGTAGAAATGCTTGGAGTATCTCCTTTACGTCTACTGCTGCTCCGTGACTTCTGTTTAAAGACAATTCTCTAGGGGCGGCTGGTGGCTCAGTTGGCTAAGCATCCAACTCCCAGTTCCTGAGTTTGAGCCCTGTGTCAGTCTCTGAGCTGGCAGTGTGGAGCCTGCTTGGGATTGTCTCTTTCCCTCTCTCTGCCCCATCCCTGCTCATGGGTGCGCGCGCGCACACACACACACACACACACGCATACACACACACTCCCTCTCTCTCTCAAAATAAAGAAATAAACAATTTTTTAAAATGCACAGTATTCTTTAGACCAGTATCACCTACTAGTAGTCATTCTTTGGATCACATGAGTTCTGAAACTTTGTTGCTATATCTTGTGTGTGAGTGTGTGGGTATGTTTACAAGTTTTTTAAGGGTATAATTCACAAACCATAAAATTCGCATGCTGTAAGTGTACAATTGAATTATTTTTTGGATATTTGCAAAGTGGTAGGGCCATTCTTACAATCTAAAATTACAACATTTGCATGACTTGAAAGATACCTATTTAATAGAGCTGGTAGTCTGTTTTATATTTTATATTTTTAAATTGTCTTAGGGCACCTGGGTGGCTCAGTCAGTTAAGTGTCCAACTTTGGCTCAGGTCATGATCTCATGGTTGGTGGGTTCGAGCCCTGCATCAGGCTCTGTGCTGACAGCTCAGAGCCTGGAGACTGCTTCAGATTCTGTGTCTCCCTCTCTCTCTGCCCCTCCCTTGTTCGCACTCTAACTCTGTCTCAAAAATAAATAAACATTAAAAAAAATAAAATAAAATAAAGTCTCATGCGGGGAAAATTTGAAGCTGTCCAACACATAAATTCAGCATGTGTGATACTGACTGTATCTTCCTATAAAAACAAAGCAATTTTCACATCCGTAAACGTGTCACGTAAAGCACATGTGTCTTAGGCCATGCGGACAGCAGTTACAAAATACCGCAGGCTGGATGGTTTATAAACAGCAGAAATGTTTGCTCCCAATTTGGGAAGCTGAAAGTCTGAAAGCGAGGTGCCAGCATGATTGGGTTCTGGTGAGGTCTCTGTTCTGTGGTTGCAGACTTCTTGTATCCTCACACGGCAGAGAAGGTTGGAAGTGTGTGGGGTCTTCTTATTGTTAATAAGGGAACTAACCCCACTCATGAGGGTCCCATTCATAAGGTCATCTAATCACTTCCTGAAGGACCCTCCCAATACCAGCACCTTAGGGGTTAGGATTTCTGTATAGAAATTTTCACAGAGACACAAACATCCAGATCTTAGCCATATATTTTGATAACAAAAACAAAAAACAAATGCTCATTATTTCAAATATATTTCAAATATACAAATATAAAAAGATTGGACACAGATTCTGACCGTGGACAGATCAAGGACATGGAAGAATATCCAATTAGACTATGGTCTCAATTCAGAAATGTCTCTGTTCCATCTTGAAAATGGGATCTAGCTGGCCAGGTTTTCAGGCTTCCAACCCTGGTTTGTTAGTGACCCAAAAGTCACACTTACACACACTTTTCACATGACAGTCTCTGATGCTAACCTCCATGGGAACAGACAGAGACGGCCCCATTAACCCACGAGGACATTACAAATTTTAAAGCGATTTACTATGTTCCTACATTAATGGTACATACTGTGTAGTCTAGCACTATGTAATTTAGATGGGGTTAAAGCTGGCACTTGAAACTAAAAAAGGCAATAAATATTACTATAGTTAAAATTAAGGTGCTTCTCTAGATGATTTAGGAAAAATCAAATGTAAATGATGAGACTGAGAATCTTTAAAGCATACCCTGCTTATGTTTCTATAGACACTTAAGTTCAACCTGGGAAAATCAGGTTGTAATTTTTAACAGAAAAGTTCATATATATATGTGTGTGTGTGTGTGTGTATATATATATATATATATATATATATATATATATATATATATATATATAATCTGCATTAGTAAAGAATATGGCCTCAAGAAATCTATGAAAGGAAGCCCTAGACGTAGGCATGATGAGTGTGTTTGTAGAATTATCCAGGGTCAAACATGTTAGTGATTTTGTGTGGCAGATATACAAATGTCTTTATTAATGAGATTCACTTTCTTAACCTTACTTATTTTTGAGACAGAGGGGTGTTGTGGAGGGGAAAAGAGAGAAAGAGGAAATCCCAAGCAGGCTCAATGCTCTCAGCACAGAGCCCAACACCCCAACACAGGGTTCGATCTCATGAACCATGAGATCATGACCGGAGCTTAAATCAAGAGTAGGATGCTTAACTGCCTGAGCCCATATTAATGAGAGTTCTATTCACGTGTAATGTTTTGATGAATTGGCTAATAGGATCACACCACTAGTATTGTGATACAATTTTGTGGTCACCAACCAATCTTTTTCATAATTTATATTATATATTTGGCATCTATAAAGAGAGACAATATGCCCATTGATGAATAGAAGTTGACAGTTAATAGTTATCATTTTCAGTATCAATTAAGAAACATTATTCACATATTAGTACAGAAGTTTATTTGGTTATACCAAATCAAACTCTATGGCCAGATGATTTGGGAGAGCATGAATAATAAAATTCCCAAACCTAAATGCTAAAGAGTCGTCTTTGGAAAATCCCTAAATTATCAAGAAAATTCCTTGGACTATGGTTACCATATTAGGAAAATGTGACCTGAAGGGATCTGCTGAGGTGACACTGCTCTGCCCCCACCAATTTCAACTTTGTTTCATTTCGGAATTCAGTCATTAAAGTGGGGTGCTCCTCCATTCGCGGGAACATAAATTCCCTCTTGGTGATGTGGGCGTGGGAGCTTACGGGACTTCGTTCCCAAGTCCTCCCTTCCCCAACTCTGTCTTCCCTAACCTGAGCTTTCAGTTTGCAGTTCTTCCCACATCCAATCTACTGTTCGCATTTCCATTTTCCAAAGGTACGCATGCCTCTCATCCACCTGGAATCTTATTATGGTGCCTTGCCTAGAGTGGAATAATACACAGGGAAACCTTTCAAAAATCACTGTCCCTGCGGGAGAACCCATTGAGAGCGAAACAAAGAGCGATTCATGTAAAACATAGAAATGGAAAGTGGTTGAGTGTGGTATTGGCACGGAAGTCGACCCACAGATCAATGGAACAGAATAAAGAGCCCAGAAACAAACCTATGATTACATGGTCCATTAATCTTCAACAAAGGAGGCAAGAATATGCAATGAGAAAAAAGATGATATTTTCAACAAATTTTGTTGGGAAACTGGACAGCAACATGCAAAAAATGAAAACTGGACCACTTTGTTACCCCCCACACAAAAATAAACTCCAAATGAATTAAAGACCTAAAAGTGAAACCTGAAACCATAAAAATCCTAGAAGAGAACACAGGCCGTTATTTTTCTGACTTAAACTGCAGCAACATTTTCTCAATATATCTCCTGAGGCAATGGAAACAAAAGCAAAAATAAACTATTAGGACTACATCAAAATAAAAAGCTTCTGCACAGCAAATGAGGCAATCAACAAAACTAAAAGGCAATCTGCAGAATAAGAGAAGATATTTGCCAATGACGTATCCCATAAAGGGTTGGTATGCAAAATACATAAATAATTACACACACACACGCACCTACCTCCCCCAATACAATTAAAAATGGGCAGAAAACATGAACAGACATTTCTCTGAGGAAGACAAACAGAGGGCCAACACACACATGAAAAGATGCTCAACATCAATCATCATCATGGAAACACAAATCCAAACCATAATGAGATGTCACCTCATACTTGTCAGAATGGCTCAAATCAAAAACACAAGAAAACAACAAGTGTTGGTGAGGATGTGAGGAAAAAAGAACCCTCGTATTCCATTGGTGGAAATGCAAACTGGTGAAGCAACTATGGAAACAGTAGGGATATTCCTCAAAAAAATGAAAAATGGGACTTCCATATGATCCAGTAATCCAACTACTGGGTATTTACCCAAAGAGTATGAAAACACCATCTCAAAAGGATATACACACCCCCATCCTTACTGCAGCATTATTTACAGTAGCCAATTATGGAAGCCACTCAAGTGTCCATGGATAGACAAATGGATAAAGAAGTGGTGTATATATAAATATAGGAAGCATAGAGTTTTTGCCACAAGGCTGTACTCCATTAAAAAGTATATTTTAGTTATTGCAAAAACAAATAATTCCATTTTCATTGCTAAACTTTTTAACTTAATTTATGATAGCACTTAGAATATTTTTACATTCCAAAGAATGAACTACAAAAGCATTATTTTATTCAGTGAATTGAATGAAAAGAAGAGGAAAATTATTGGAATTAATGGATACAAAACTGACATCACTTAACTGTGAAGTTATTCTTCTAATGGAGTCGACATATTAGCATCTGTGACTTTAATACTTTTTGTTTACGTACAGGAAAACATCAGGTCCAAAATGAGGAACATTAATTTAGAACAATCTTTTGATCTAAATGAAATATGCTTGCCAGAGTCCTGGGCAAACATATTTTATGCAGCTGCATAGGCTGCATAATCTTTTGGGCCCAGACTTCTTAAAGTAATTACCAACCTCTCAAGGTGGAAGAGAAAATGAAATCTTATTAAAGTCACACCAGATTATTCTCTTGTAGCTATTAATAATGTGCTTCATTAAAAATGGAGAAATCCTGAGAAAATTCTAACCCTGGCTGGGTACTAGGACAAAGGTCATAAACCAGGTGATACGGCCAACGTAGGGAGAAACATGATAATATCGCTCTGCTGTGCTATCATGGCGCTATGTGAGGGTTTGAAGCTTTTTCTTAAGTCAGATTGTATTATTGCTGCAAAATGTCTTATGTGGTTGTAACTCTCACAATTAGACTGCCTTAGTCAGTTAAATTGCCATATCAACTCGTGTAAGAGGTACTTTCTCCTCTTTAAAAATTTTTTTTTAATATTTATTTACTTTTGAGAGAAAGAGAGAGGCAGAAGGGGAAGGGGTGGGGAGAGAGGGAGACACAGAATATGAAGCAGGTTCCAGGCTCTGTGCTGACAGCTGGATGTGGGGCTCAAACTCATGAACCACAAGATCATGACCTGAGCGGAAGTCAGACACTTAACCGACTGAGCCACCCAGGCGCCCCACTTCCTCCTCTTCCCCTGTTTCTCTGACGTCTCTATTGTGTCTTACTAATTGCTCAGGTAGACAGCAATAGTGCCGTCATTGTCAGCGGGGTTGGGGTGGGAAGTTGCTGCTATTCCTGTATTATGACTGGAAAACTACAGGATGGAGTCAACAGTTCAGTATCATTTTAGGAAGGGCTAGAATAATTGGATTGCCCAGATCTGTCCCATTGATGCTGTCTGGGAAAAGTCAAGTAAATGCAAGCATCAACTAACTGCTCATGAGGAATCCTGTAGTTGACTACAGAGCACTCTTCAGAAATACCACCTCACTATGAATCTTTGAATATGGAAAGGATGGTACAAGAAAAGAAATAGATGACCCTCAGTTGAAGAATAATTGAATTTGTGTTGAGACGGTTGTACGGGGAATGTGGAAACTTGCAAAAAGTAAGTGTTTATATCACTCATATTTTCCTTTTGATAAAGCACATGAGAAATAGATATTAAAATATGTAGGTAGTTTTAAGAGGTCTCTCTCAAAAAAAAAACCCACAAAGATTTAGATGAAAGGAAATCATTATATCATTATTTTTTTTTCCTTATTGACATACATTCTTCTATATTTTTCTCCTCTTATCCTTATGGTAAAATGTCAAATTTATTTTAAATCCTCACTAGTAACTGTGGAATCTGAATACGTCTTTAGTGCCAGCAGCTTACAAACTGTTATGTGCGGGGCCTCATCAGGCCCCGGAAGCATAAATTGTCACTTTCTAATAGTTCTTGAGCTGACAGGATGATGCAATCAGGATGAAGGGAGACATGCAAAGCAGATTTATATGAATCCTCATTTCTGTTTATAGTATTTATCTTTTTTATGTGTTTGCCTTTTTCTTCTACATTTTTCTTCCTCCTGTCTTTCGTTTCTTCCCTTCCTTCATCCCTAACTTTCTATAAATTTGTAATTTATCCTATAAGGCAATGCTCAGGAAGTAGGCAACTTAAATTTCTGGAGAATCTACTGAAGTGATAATATGACAGTGTCTCTGGTATGACCCCACCCCCCATCACAGGACCTGTCCCTGAAGGGGTAAAGGAAGCTCCTGCCTGGCCATCCCCATCAGCCAGTGCGGTCTTAAAGGCAATCCACACTCTGTTGCCCACTCTTCCACACTGGGAACAGCACCCAGAATTAACTGTTGGATGTAAAACATCTTTAAACTCACACAATTTTCTATGTGGATAACAACTTAATATGTTTTCAGTGCTAGTAAATTTCAATTTCATAAATCTACTCATTGGGATACATTCGAATTTAAAAAGGGAAGAAAACATGGGGGCGCCTGGATGGCTCAGTCGATTAAGCAACTGACTCTTGATTTAGTTCATGTCATCATTTCACAGTTTGCGAGACAGAGCTCCAAGTTGGGCTCTACGCGGACAGTGCAGAGCCTGCTTAGGATTCTCTCTCTCCCTTTCTCTCTCTGCCCTTCCCCTGCACTATAAATAAATAAATAAATAAATAAATAAATAAATAAATAAATTTAAAAAAATGTGAAAAGATAAAATAAAATAAAAAGGGAAGAAAACAATTTCCTTGTCTCCTGCTCCTATGTGTATATGAACCAATGGTGGCCATTTTAAATTGAGATGTAGTGTTAATCCCAAAAGTGGGTATCCTCCAAGTCATTGATACGACTTCAGATAGACTTGTTGGTTTGTGAGAGAATAAAGTTGAGTATGTTCAAGACTTCAATAAAATGGGCTGTACAGCTGTGCAGAGCAAAACCATTCCGAGCTGCTGCTGCTGCTGTGTAGAAATATAACATCAACCCTGTTCTGATGATCTGCATGGGCAAGTATGACAAAATCTACGAGGTGTAATTCTAGGAGGAGCATATTTGTTCAGAGAAAATACTTTGACAGGAAAATTACCACAAGAGAAATAAAGAGTTCTTAAAAAGTGAGAACCCTACTGAAAATGGCCAAGGGAAAGTGGAGCTAAATGGCTGTAATTAGCTCTTCTAGAAAACACCCTCCGTGTTCATCTTCTTACTCCGTGACCTCCTCTTGGCCCCATGTTCTTGTCATTTCTCCTAATTCTTTATTCACTGGGTTCACCTTCTTAATATTCAAATGCTCACCCAGGCTTTCTTTTTCCTTTCTTTGCAGAGTATAATTAATTTGGGAAATTTACTGCATTTTGAATATATACAAATGGATATTTATAACCGTGCCAGATTCCTCCCATTTTCCCTTCACATTGTCCTATCCCCCGGGACCTGCATGGGATCCATAGTCAGGGCCTCCGACCCCTTGGCTTCTAGCTGTATTCCACCAAGTGGAAGCCCCATGAAGAGAGGGGGCAGAAGAAGAACATTTAAGACAGGTTGCTCATTCTGCTAGATCCTTCCATGTGATGGTGCTTTGTCCCTTGACTCAAAGAAACTGTACACTTGACTCTGTGCTTCCAGAGTCCAGCTACTGATCTCTCCACCTTGTCCTTCAGGGATGGTAAGAACTTCGCTATCACCGGGCTAAATTTGCACCACATCTCATGGTTTCTGCAAGCCCATGTCACTCTAGAGAGTTCACTAACAAATAAACTCTCTGAATTCCCCCAGTCTGAGAGATCTCTATCTCGATATCAAGAAGTCATTGATAAAATGAACTCCCTTCTACAAAAGATACAAAATTTACCGTTAAAGCCCCACCCTCCTCCCTCGCTTAGCAGAGGAATTGCTATCCTCAATTTTTTGTCTGTTCACTCCTTACAGTTTAGTGCCACATTAATATTACATTTCTAAAGAAACCTTTTTCACATAAATAACTTTTCCTAAGTAGATTCATACTGTATGTATTCTTTGGAAACCTAACTTTTTTTCGCTCATTTTTATATTTCAGGGTTTCGTGCCCACAGGACATTTTCACTACTGCGTTTTTTTCAACTGCACTGTATACACCATACATCATGTGTCCTTTATACTGTTGATGAACTTTTGGATTGTTTCCATTAGTTTCCAGCTATGGCTCTGCTTACACAGGTGCTCTGAGCTAGTGTCTCTCCAAACTATGAACTATAACATGGGGACACCATCAATTTCACAGGGTCTTTTTTTCCCAGTGACCAAACCAATTTTTTAAAAAACCACCAGAAATACAGAGCAATCCATGAGTCCTACCTCCTTGCCAATACATGATACTGTCCAACTTTTGAATTTTTACGAATTTCGTCCACATTTTATTGCAGATTTAATTGGCAGCTCCCTCGATAACTAATTAGGTTGCAAATGGTTTCATGTGATATTTCTTCAGGTCTTCTACCTATTTTTTTTCTAATGAATTGTTGACATTCTCATCGATTTGTAAGACTTTTCTTTTTAATGTCCTAGATATAAATCCCTTTGTAAATCACATTTGACAGGAAAGTCTCCTTGTATGCAACTTTACGTTTTCCTCTTTTTATAAAAGGTTTAAAATTATTAGAAGTTCTTAATTTCAATGTAGTCAAATTTAGAACTCTTATTCATAGAGCTCTCGTTTTTTATTGGGCTTAAAAATATGTATTTCTAGTCATAACATAAATGTATTCTACTTTATATTCTAAAATTTTTTAATTTTGCCTTTCTTTAACCTTGAAAATTTTAAATGACCCACAGTAACTGCTATTTGTGTTGTGTGGAGGAATCCAATTCCTGTCATTTTATTTCTAAATGAATCATTTCTTGTGATGATGAGATAATTTACTAAATAATGCTTTCTCTCTTCACTGCTGGGGAAAATACACCATCGTCAACCAAGTGACACATAATCATGGTCTATTTGGGGGTTATCTCTTGGTTTCACCGGTCTAATTTTCTATTCCTACAGCACAGTCATGCAGTTTCTATTACAAGTATTGATATGTGGTAAGGCAAGTCCCCTCAACATGATTCTAGTGACATCGATTCTTGGAACTTCGAGCAATCATGTAAATTTTAGAGTGAGTGTAGGTAGTTACACACACACACACACACACACACACACACTATTGGTGTTTTAATTAGGATTTTATCAAATCAATATGGGAAGAACTGATATCTATATTAATTTCCTAGAGCAGCCACAACAGAGTATCACAAACTGGGGCTTAAACAATGGAGGTGTATTCCACTAACAGTTCTGGAGACCAGAAGTCTGAAATCAGGGTGTTAGCAGGTCCGACCTGATGGTTCTAGAGCAGGATTTTCCCTTGCTTTGTCCTAGCTTTAGTTCATTGGTACCAATCTTTGGTGACCCTTGCCTTGTAGATGCCAACTTAATTTTTTTCATATGATTATTTGCCATCTGCCTATCTCCTTTGGTGAGGGGTGTGTTAAGGTCATTGGTCCATTTTTAAGTGGGTTGTATTTTATTGTAGAGTTTTAAGAATTCTTTGCCTGTTTTGAATAGCAGTCCTTTTTCAGATCTATCTTTTGCAAATATTTTCTCCCATTCTGTGGTTTACCTTCTCATTCTCTTGACATTGTCTTTTGTGTAGCAGAAATCTTTAATTTTAATGAACCCCAGATTATCACTTATTTTTTTTCATGGATCACGCCTTTTGGTACTGCATCTAAAAAGGCATCACAATACTCAAGGTCATCTACATTTTCTCCTGTGTTATCTTCTAGGTGTTTTACAAGGTTTTTGTTTTGTTTTACATTTAGGTCTGTGATCCATTTTGAGTTAAACTGTGTGAAGCCTTCAAGCTTCAAGGTCATCATTGTTGTCTCCTCCTCCTCCTTTTCTTCTTCTTCTTGCATGTGGATGCACTATTGTTCCAAAACCATTTGTTAAAGACAGTCTTTGCTCCATTGTGGACTATATTTATAAACTATTTCTGGGCTCTATATTCTGTTCCATTGATGTGTTTAGCTGTTCTCTTACCAGTAACTGATTGTCTTGATTACTGTAGCCTTATAGTAAGTCTTGACGTCAAATAGTGTCAGTCCTCTGACTTTGCTCTCCTTCAATATTAAGTTGGCTATTCTGAGCCTTTTCTTAATAGTTTTTGTCATTGTTTTGTTGTTACTATTTCTTTCAGCACAATGGAAACATCATTTTCAACATAGTTATAATATATAACTTTACTACTAAAAATACAATTTTCATGAAAATATGATTACTATTCATTTTTTTGAGAGAGAAAGAGACCACATGAACAGGGTTGGGTCAGAGAGAGAGGGAGACACAGAAGCTGAAGACAGGCTCCAGGTTCCGAGCTAGCTGTCAGCACAGAGCCTGATGCAGGGCTCGAACCCATAAACTGCAAGATCATGACCTGAGCCGAAACTGGATGCTCAACCAACTGATCCACCCAGGTACCCCGAAAATATGATTACTATTCAAAAACCATTTATCTGTTTAATTTTTTTCTTTACATAAATTGTTCATTGTATATGTTTTCAGTCTTCTCCCTGGAATTCTTGAGTTTTACTACCTGTACCTACGTATGGAACTTCTTGTCCTTCACCTATGTTGGTACTCACTGGGCTGCTAGATCATTTAATTGGTATTTGTAATACCTCTCAACATTCTTAGTAAAAATGTCTTTCGATATTACTTATCTCCTTTCTCTCTTCTTGTGGAAACTCAGGTAGGTATCTGTGACACCAGACCATATGATCCTTCAGAATAATTCTTCTCTCTCATATGCTTCCACTGTTTGGCTCTCAGCGTTAATGCACTGAGGCTCTTTCTCCAGAGAGCTCCCCAGTCTGCACGTTCTCTTTCATAGTGTCCAATCACCTGTTTAACTCAATCCCGTATTTTAATTAAGGGTATTCTACCATTTACTCTTAGAAGTTTTATTTAATCACTTAAAATACCATTGTTAATTTTTAAAACCTTATCTTTATCTTCTCAAAGTACTTATTTCAGGTGTATGACTAAAATTTAAACACTTAATACCATTGTAAATTTACTTTGCTGTGTGTACTTTTCAGTGATTCTTGGTATGTGCCCTATTTTATTTTTGTTTTGTGGTTATTACTATGAGCTAGTGTTTTTTTGAAACTTTATCTTTAGGGGCCATTTGAGGAAAGAACTGAGAGAAGTCTAGTTTGAACCACCATGACATACCAGCAAAGGTCATGTGAACATAAATCTGGGCTTTCGGTCTCCCAGGAAACACAGGTTATACAGATGAGGAACACAAACCCATGTGACGGTCAGCTGTGGTGACAAACTCCTGGGGGAATATTTTCCCCCTTCACTCACTCAGTCTGTCTCAGAGACAGAGAGACATCCTTGCTGACCCATTGTGGTGAATGTTCTGTGTGATGGCTTCGTCAAATCTTTGATTTGTTTTTTAATTCACTATTTGAATGAGTATCACATTTAGAAGGATCAACATTCATCAAGATGCAGAAACACATATACTGTAAAGATGTCTCCCATGCCAGTCCTCCAGCTTCTCAATACCCCTCCTCACAGGCAAAGCCTGGGTTCAATTTGTGTGCATCTTTTTGGAGATATTTTCTGTAAATGTAAGCAAATGATTTAAAAGATTACCCACTTTCTTCCTTTTACACAAATTCCACCATATGCAATTCATCTTTCTCACTCACTATACCTTGGAGATCTTCAATAGTAGTAAGGAAAGAGCTCCCTTATTCATTTTATACAGCTGCATAGTATTCCACCGGGTGGATACACCATCATTCATTCATCTAGGCTCTAACTGATGGGCATCTAGGGCGTCCCCACTGTTTTGCCATTACTTAAATGCTTCACTGGAGAACGTGATGTATCTTTCTGTACTTATGTGTATGTGTCTGTGTTCATTCATTTGATTACTTAATTTCATGCATAAGGGTGCAGCTCTTTGGGCTCTTTATCCTGGGGCTCTCATGGAAGGCTCCTAACTTAGTGAGGCACCTGTCCAAGCCAACAAAACATAAGCTTAAATTCCCTGAGCTGTATCGTATGTGGATGCTTCAGTGTGAAAGCAGTGCCACTTGTTCCTGAACATTCTGGATTCCTTCCCAGCTGGTACATCTTTTCTCTTTCCCCCTGAAGATTTTCCATTTTCTTTCCAGTTAAATGAACCTTTAAAAGATTTTTAAAGGTTTTTACCATTTTATTTGCTTTAAAGTAGAGAACTTTTTAAAATTGTTAAATAAACCATACTGCTGGAAACAGAGGTCTAAACCTGTATTCAAACTGCAAACCAACCCATGTCATATTCAAAGAAGGTATATGCGATTCATATTTAAGGAAAATAAATGACACCTCTCTATACTCTACCTATTTCTAAATGAACTTGGAGTATTAATTAGAAACTGATTCCTTCATAAGCCAATGTAACAAATATGTTTATTATCAACTTCTTTCTTTTCATCAGCTCAGGATTGGGTTTTGTTTGTTGCTTAAATGGTTAGCTTAATCTTGGGTTTTAATGTCAATTTGGAAGATGAGAATTTTGAAATAAGTTTTATTATTTAGAGAAATACCATTGTTCCGGGTTTTGCCAACAATTTATATAGTGCACACTCATTTATTGGGTATTGGTATTTGTAGCTTATATCTTTCATTGGACTGATATTAAAGGAAAATCAATAACTATTTTTTTGAGAGACAAAGAGAGACAGTGCGAGCAGGGGAGGGTCAGAGAGAGAAGGAGACACAGAATCCGAAGCAGGCTCCAGGCTCTGGGCTAGCTGTCCGCACAGAGCCTGACGTGGGGTTCGAACCCACGATCTGTGAGATCATGACCTGAGCCAAAGCCGGACACTTAACCAACTGAGCCACCCAGGCACCCCAAGTCAATAACTGTTATCATTAAACTGAAAAGAAAGATGAATGGTCAAGATTAATGGAGATTAAAAAAAGAAACCCTGAAACATGTTTTTCAAAATGCACAACTCTGTCTCATATCTCTGCATATAATAAAGTTATAACTCTTAGACATGAAAGGAACTTATAAATTGTATCCTGTAGCTCTCTCATAATTAGTGGGAACTGTTTTTAGGGTGAAGCGATATGAACCCTCTTGTGTTCTATGTGACATTATCTCTGACAGCGTCAGAGGTTAATACGCTTGGGTAGGGTATACAGACAAATTTAAAAACATACATGCATCCTTTACTTCAGTCAGCAGCCAGGTTCTCAGTTATTTATTGAGAATCTAGTGTGTGCTTGTCATGTTACCGGACATGGCTATTGTGGTGGCAACCCCGAAGAGTGAACAATGTAGTTGTTAACTACCTACTTGTGTCCCACTGCGTGCACACATGTGTCAAAATAGACACGGAAAGGAAGGAAGTTTTCAGCTAGGGACATTCAGGAAAGCTTCAAGACATGCAGGGTTAGGGTATGCAGATGCCAGATGGAAGGGAAGAACGGGCATTAAAGTAGAGGAGACAGCAGGCACAAGACTCTGGAGCTGGAACAGTCCTGGGGAAATCTATCCCATTTCTGCTAGATTACCCCTCTCCTGAGTAACTGGACACGTTTCATGGCAATTCTTTATTCCTTCCCTCCACCTACCCTTCCATGCACCCCCTTCTTCAGCCGTGAAATACTCTGTCTGCCCTCATTCTCATTTTTTGTGTTTTAGCAAATGTAAATATTTTGTCCAACATAGATAAACCCTACCTATTTTTCAATAACCTACTCCATGCCCTGACCAAATAGCAACTCATTTATGAAGTTATCTCTGATTCCTCGCTGTGGTTTTTTTTTCCCTCCAAAAAAAAATCTGCAAGCAGTATTTCTAACTTTGATCACATCTTAGAGCAATTCCCATGCATGGAAACAGATGTGGCAGAAAAAAAAAACTCCAATTTTTGTTTTATTCCCTACAGTAACTTGCAGAGTATCTCAAATATAATTTAAAAATATTTTTTAATGTTTGGTGTTTTTTTTTTTTTTTTGGAGAGAGATGATCATGGGAGGGGGAGGGGCAGAGAGAGGCAGAGAGAGAGAGAGAGAGAGAGAGAGAGAGAGAGAGAAGGAAATCCAAGCAGGCTCCAGATTCTCAGTGCAGAGCCTGACATGAAGCTCGATCTCACAAATCATGAGGTCACAACCTGAACTGATACCAAGACCCAGATGCTTAACCTCTTGAGTCATCCTGGCACCCCTAAAATAAAAAGTTCTAAAGGACAAGGAGACATAATAGGTGCTAAAATGTAGTTTTTCCCCTTTTATCTGTATGCCTTATGATTTGATACTTCATGTATATTACCTTATTTTATATAGTTCTATTGCAATTAAGTTCTAATTAGTTATTATTATTATTTTCTTCCACATGAGAGTCAGACACACGTCACTTCCCCAAAGTCAAAAACATAACAAGGCAGCAAAGCTGGGATTAAGATTCAGACCAGACTCTGAAGCATGTTCATTCCCTGCACTAGCATGAACAGCAAACAGCTGATAGAGCATGGCCCTTGCGTGAGGTCCCTGGCCTTGACCAAGAAGGTAGGAAATCTCCAACAGTAGTATATTCTTAGGGAAGCCATCTTAGATAAAGAGGACCCACCTGACAGAAATAGGCTTTTCCTGAATGCACACAATTCATTCCTATTGTGTCAAGTTCTGGATTCTCAGTAGACTTGAAGGCTACTAAATAGATTGGGCTGCAACCACCAAGAGAAAAGTTGAACCATTAATGATGAATCATAGAACACTGGACATTGCTTGGAACCGTAATATTTGTTGAAGCAAAGAAACAATTTAACAATAATAATGCCATGTAACATTAAATATCTGACTAACTACATGACAAATAACCAGAAAATTAATGTCTCCTTTATGGAAATTACTATTTCTTATAATATCCATCTTAGGAAATTAATAGGTTAATTTAATAAAGTACAGTGAAAAGTACAGATGCTGGATTTGAAGCTAATTTAGCAAATGGAAAAAAATTAAAATGAAGAAAACCTCAAGTCATTCACATTTTCTGCCACCTCAACTCTCGTCACCTGTTGACTAATTCCACACTTTGCCTGTCATGTCACTTCAAGAGTTAGTGACATGAAGTGTGACAGTTACCAGAAGCCAAATAAAACATCTTTTACGCAACCTGAGTGGTATTCCAGCTTCCTCATCCAAATGAAACGGGCACACAGCTTCATGAGGTGCTGCTTTCCTTTGATGCCGACATCTAATTGAGATCTGCAAAAATCCCCAAAAATCCTGACTTCTCTAATGAAGCGGCGGACCTCAGGCTTAGTTTACTTAAAAGTGATACCACAATTTTCAAGTGTGATTAACTTTTTTCTGGAGTTTTATCATCTTTCATCAGTCAAATAGTACTTTGAACATAAAACCTTATTTTTAATAGATAAAAATGACCATTTTAATTCTCAGTCAAAAGCTAACCAAAGCAATGCCATTAAAAAATGGAACTGACACAGGAGAAAATGTTACTAAGTCTCTTATGCAGTGGTAACCAAGGGCACTTTGGGACTTTTTCCCCCCATTAGTTATATTACTTATCCTTCATACCAACCTTAGCAATGCTGCCACGCTATTCTGGATTTGTTCTCATCTTGCAGAAGGGAAGGTTGAATATAAAAGATATTAAAAAATAATGTAATGTCTCCTCAACAATGAGAACCAGTAGAAGGAGATTTTGGGGTCCTTTTTTAACCTATTCCTGCTGATCTTTCCAGTACTTGCCTGTTATACATATTCCATCATAAAATGCAAAACAATACTATGAACGCATTTTTAAAAAGTAGGAAAAATTAATCAGGCTAACTTTCCCAATGATTCACACTTTAGAAAAGTAGAACCAATCATAGCACTTTATTCATCTTTGTAATTCTGAAGTTAGTTGGAATGAACTCCTAGGATTCAAATCCATTTTCAATTGCACCATGCCAAATGCTACATGCATAGGCTTAAAAAAAATACTCATCTATTTAAAAGTACCCCAAAATGCTACTGGAGCAGTAACCAAGGTATGTAAAAACCCCAGGGCTAAATTTGGGGCTCAGAAGGAGAAGCTCTTGGTGTCAGCACTACCTATAACACTTCAAAGGCTTCTGGCCAGAACATAAGTATTCTATTTGGAGAGACGTGGCAATACCTTGCCCTCCAAGCACCTCCTTTCTGTCTTCTTCCCTCAGGGCAGTGACTTTCAGCACCTGGGAGAGCTCCGCCCCACCGTCCCCTTCCCCCTCTTCCCTAGGATCACTGCAGGAGCTTCTCATTCCCCTGCCCCACTTCCTGTCACTGCCGCTGTGGCTGGGCTATTCTGTCCCGCTTCTGCACACACTATGCCTTCCCCCCAACACTGTGTCATGGCCCCCAACAACTTCTTTGTGGGCCAATTCATTTCTCATCTCATCTAGGAAAGTGTTGCCAACCCATTGTTCATGACATAGAACTGGACTTAGCCTCTCCTGTGAGAATTGTTATTTTCTATTTTATTTTATGCAGTGGATAATAGGAACTTAAGAAGGCACCGATATTTTCCAAAATAAAATTCAGTATTGAATGTCCTGGCCAGAATATACATATATTCTCTATTTTGAAGCATTTAGATTGATATCTTGCCAGTTTATATAGTCTTATCCAGAATATATATAATATAATATATGATATAAATCATCTCAATCCATATTATAATATATAATATAAAGTGATACAATATAAATATATTTTATATAGCTCTATCTAGATTATATATGTGTATATATATGAGTGTATATATATATATTATAATCTAGATCTCAGATTAAGGTATCACTAAATAAGTGTTGGATCTTCTGATTCCAGGATGATTCCTTCAATTTGTTTTTACTTACTTAATTACTTTTTAAGATTTGAAAATGTGTACTCTAAGTCCCAGTACTTTTGGTGGAAAATGAGTATTATAATAATAAAGATCTACCTTACATGGTTATTTCAATGATTAAATTGAAACAATCATGCCAAACCATGAGCATATTGTAAGAACTGAAGGTATGCTAGCTTTTATCATTAGTAGGTGTTGCAATAATGAAGAATATATACTACAAACCACATATAGAACTTAAATTTGTAAAGATTTTATTGAATTATTTTTTAAAGTAAACTCTACACCCAACATGGGGCTTAAACTCACAACCTCAAGATCAAGAGTCTCATGATTCATGGACTGAGCCAGCCAGGCGTTCCCACATGGAGGACGTTCAATGTACACCTAATAAAATTGCATGTTTGGTTGATTACATGTTTCAGTTATGTGTCATACAAACCCATTTAAGCTCCATGTTGATCTAGGTTAGATAAACAAACATAATCTTATTTTGTCTATGTATCAGTAAGCTACAATAAGAGAACAGGCATAGAAACAAAACAGTGCATCCTAAGTGAATGTCCCCCCTACTCATTTTGAAGATCTATTTCAGTTTAAAAAAAAAAGTGTGAAATAAAGATCTGTTAATTTAGTTTCTAAAGAGGTAAAATTCAGTGTTTAAGGTCACTCAGCTAGTTCATAATGGAATTTTAATTGTAACCTATCTGTCCAGATTCTGAAATTAATGATATATTTTTGGTACCAATTTCTATAACTATTTTAATAGAATTAGGCTACTTGGAAATGTTCCTGAGGTTTTTTTTTTTTTCTTAAAGGACTAAGAACTTGAGGGGTTTTGTAAAGACCATTTAAAAAGTCTTATAACTAGGGGCAGCTGGGTGGCTCAGTCAGTTAAATGTCCGACTTCAGCTCAGGTCATGATCTCACGGTTCGTGATTTTGAGCCCCACATCAGGCTCTGTGCTGACAGCTCAGAGACTGGAGCCTACATCATATTCTGTGTCTCCCTTTCTCTCTTACCATCCCTCATTCACATTCTGTCTCTCTCTGTCTCTCAAAAATTAATAAACATTTTAAAAAAGTCTCATAACTACTGTAAAACAAATAACTCACAGCACACACTGGTTTCCTATTCATCAGGGGCTACTTTGTAATCCATCACCGTATTTAAAACAGATATGTTCCCATAAATTATGTTCCAGAGATTCCTTTTACCTTTGTGTATTATCTTCCGCACAGAGAAATAAAACTGGGTCACTCAAGATTCACAAAATAGTAAGTATTTGATTCATGAAAATCCAAAATTCTGGAAAGGTTTTCCAAATCATCCAGTTAAGATTCTCCATCATTGAAAACAGTGAGCCAAATCCTCTCTTTTTGTAATTTTTAACTTAATTACCAGCATGCATAATTTATACACTCAAACTGCTTACAACTACCTCTTCATATGGTTTTATAGCCTCTCACGGAATGGCTCCTCCCAGCCTGACAGTCTCACTATTGTGGGAGGATTAAGTGGACGACTTGATAAAATGTGGCCAGGCGCGACAGAAGCCAGAGAATTACAGTGGTGCTAACTGCCTGTCTATTGTAAAGGCTGCCACCGTGTTTTCATGAAAGGCTCTGATTAGCAGGGCTGCACATAAAAACTCTTCTAAATTGCACTGGCTGGGCCCTGACGTCACGGCAGCAAATCTCCCTAGAGGCTTCTGAGGGGCCACACAGGTTGTTTTGAGATTCAGATCTTGGGAACACAGTCACTGGGTTACTGTCTTGGCACTCCAGAAACAAGTACAGGCACTCTGAGGATGGGTGAGAGGCAGCCCTGGGGTCCTTCCCCTCTGGAAATGTCCCCTGTGGGGGCCAAGCTATTTGGGGTGGCACGCAAAGGCTTCAGACACATGGACAGACACGTCCACAACTGTCCATGTCCATAGAAAGTTAAAGAAGCAATGAATCCCACTCCCTGGGCTCAATTAGACATTGATCTGCCAGCATAAACTTTTTACTATCAGTATCTCATAAAGACAGACTTTTTTTCAAGAATATGATCATTTATATTTATTTTGCAACAAGAAATACTTTCCCTGTTGGTATAGAACGTGCCAGTAGGTCCAATGGTCCCTGTCACTATTGTGTGAGGAAGTGTCTGGTAAAATACTGTCCCACAGGACAGCACATCCCAACATCACACTGCAGCAGTCTTCAGCGACTTGTATATTTGCTACTCAGTAAAGATCTTCAAACTGGTTAAATTCTTTACAGCCACTAGTTAAGGCCTGAAGGGGGGAGAAGGGGCGCAGTCTTATCTTCCCAACAAATCTCTAAATGGAATTATAAATAATTATAAAAGAGTACATAAGGAGGGGAGAGAAGAAAACAAGGACAATCAGTTAGCTGTAGGCTAAAAGAAAATGGGAAGGATAGAAAAAAACTTAAATAAAAAGCCAGGGGGTGTCTGGGTGGCTCGGTCAGTTAAGCGTCTGACTTCTGCTCAAGTCTTGATCTCACCATTTGTGAGTTCAAGCCCCACACTGACTCTGCGCTGTCAGCACAGAGCCCGCTTTGGATCTTCTGCAACCCCTCTCCCCCTGCCGCTCCCCTGCTTATGCTCTCTCTCTGTCTCTTTCAAAATAAATAAACTAAAAAAAAAAGATTTAAAATATAAATAAATAGAAAGCCAGTAGCTAACAAACATGCAAAAGTCACATACTGCTTACACAGCCTCAGACTTAATTCCATTTACTATCTAGAGTTGATTGTGTATGTGCATGTGCATACACTGAATATTTATATGTTGGCTTCTGGTGCTCATGATGGGCGATGACAGCAATAGTCTAGAGCGACAGAGGCGTGTCAATGACCATCACATCCGAATTGGTACATATCACCATCAGTATGCCGTGTCCCCTGGCTAATGGGTACATGTCAAAGCTGTTACAAAATAAAAATGTCTTGTATTTGATGAACTGAGCTGAATTACTTTGAAGCTGGAAGTCTCTCTAGTTTAAATGCAAATCCTGAAGTTAATTTTAGAAATGTAAAGGATCACAGAGATCATGTAATCAAATGCTCTCATTTTATAGGAGGAGATATGGAATGTCTAAGTTTCTTGCCTGATAAAAACACCCGTAACATGTTAACTCTAAGTATAGATCTTCTATGTCCTCGATGGGGTTGTCCTGATAAACCCATGGAAAGTTTAAAACATTGTAAGCTGCAAACACTTTCAATACACTTAACCTACCAACCATCATAGCTCAGCCTCGCCTATTTGAAACATGTTCAGAACACTTAGAACGGCCTACAGTTGGGAAAAATCATCTAAAACAGAGCCTACTTTATAATAAAATGTTGAATGCCTCAAGTAGCTTATTGGATATTGTACTGCAAGTGAAAACAAGAATGGGCATGGGTAGTAAATACTAGGGGCTGTCTGCCACTGCCCAGCACTGAGAGAGTATCTATTACCCATTACTAGTGCAGGAAAGGATCAAAGCTCAAAATTCAAAGTATATCTTCTACTGAATGTGTATCGTTTTTATACATTTAAGGTAAAATGCATATTATATACACGTGTGTGTATATATATGCTGAAGCATCATACGCTGGGACCATCTGTACATAACCATGAACCTCCAACAGGCACCAAACTACATGCCAATTCATCTGTGTTTCCTGATCAATTTCTTCTTCTTTTTTCCACAACTCCTACAAACTTCTTATTCTCTCTAAAACCCTTTGATGTTTCCCTACTTATTCTTAAGTGATAATTTTATCCAGTACTACTGTGAAAAACTGAAGTCAACTTCTTTGCTCACATTATCAATATAGTCTGTCATCTCCCTCCCTCCCTCCCTCCTCCTTTTCTCCCCCATTCCTCCCTCCCCATGTCTTCATCTTTGTCTGCATTCTTTTTTTTAATTTTTTTAATGTTTTCTTATTTATTTTTGAGAGAGAGTGCAAGCAGGGGAGGGTCAGAGAGAGAGGGAGGCACAGAATCTGAAGCAGGCTCCAGGCTCGGAGCTAGCTGTCAGCACAGAGCCCAACACGGGGGCTCAAACCCACAAACCATGAGATCATGACCTGAGCCGAAGCCGGATGCTCAACCAACTAAGCCCCCTAAGCAGCCGTCTCTATTTTCTCCTGATACCAAAAGCAGATTTTACTTCTCTTATTTAGAGCTCTTTTTCCAACTGCACTCTGAAAAAATCTTACATTAGCAATGGTGTCTTCTGTATTTCTATGTACTTACAGCTTATCATAAACCCACAATCTGTACCTATCTTAAAGACACACATACACAGAGATACACATTCCTTTGAGCCACCATACCCTTCCAGGTACCTTAGTATATACCACCACCTTTTTCTAGCTGAGTTTCTTAAGTTTCACATATTCGATATTACGTTCCAAACCACTTACTCTTCAAACCAGTCCACTATCCCTTCTGATCCCCATCGCTTCGCTAAGTTCTTGAGAAGCAACATAAACTCCCATTGTAGTCTTCATTGTACTGGATTCTTCAGCAGGATTCCAGGCCTCCTCAACATGCAAATCACTCTCCCAAACTTCTGAAGAGCCACCTCACTTGAACCCATCTCTTTGTCCATCTATTACCCTATTTCACTACTCCCTTTTTGAGCAAAATTTCTTGAAATGGTCAAATGTTATTTACAACTTCTTTAACTACTCCACCTCCATCCAGAATAATCTAAATTCTGTCTCCATCATCCTGTGGAAGCTATTCTGCCTTAGTCAACAGTGACATCCATATTGCAACTCATCAGAGGTATTTAGGGTATGGTACTGGAATACCCTATTCAACTCTTCATTTAAAACATAGTCTTGGATGGGGTGTAAAATGAGATTACTTGGTATGGTAGTTTTGTACCACCTTGATCACAATGATGCAGGTGGTGGTGGATTGAACATGGGGGTGTAGATGTGAGAGGTGTGAGTGGGAGAGAATGAGAAGGATATGAGTACATGTTGTCAGCCACAAAGACAATGGAGTCAAGATCCTATACCAGATACTTAGACCGAACAACTCCGCAAGTGGTAGTGGTACTTACTAAGATATTGCACGGAAGAAAAGTAGTTTTTACAGGGACAGAGTCTTAGACATAGAGAATTTCATCACTGGAATGGTTACATCTAGTAAAAGTTGGATATATATGATGGAGACAAAATAGAAAGCTGAAATGGAATTCTATGTCCCTGGGCATCAATTCACTCACTCAAAATTGGCTGATTACCTACTTCCTATACCTAGACAAATTTGTAAGTACTCAAAGCATAATTTGTGGGGCTGGGGAAAGTACATATTTTACATTTGACTTGGTGAAATAAACATAAGACATATTAAATGAGTAAATTTTATAGTGCACTGGAAGATGATATGCATTATGGAATAAAAGTGGGTTGGTGTACCTGATCAGGGGTGATGCCTTTTATAGACACATAGGCATAGAGATGAAAATCGCAGCCATAAATTTCATACACCAAATTTTTCTGCATTCTGCAGAGAAGAGGAATGAAGGGAACACTCATGAAATTTCCTATACAGGAGGAAGGGGTCATAAGGCGCTGGTGGCCATGATACAAATGTGGCTAACGAGAAAAGAGTTTTCAACTATACAAGAGCTGGAGGCATCACAGTTAAACTAAAGACTAAGGGATAATAGGCTTCTCAAATTATCTTTTAATGAAGCCCAATTTTCTTAATGTGCAAGTTCTTAATTGGCAAGATGTAGCTTCTGACCCCCTGCAGCCTCATTCGGTGCTGATGTCCGGCTCACTTCAGTTCCCTGCAGCTGTAAAACACCTCCCTTGATATTTTAAGTCCAACTGTTTACTGTGTTTACGGCTTTGGAACTGGACAGTTGATTTGCGCACACCCGCCACATCACCCGGCCACGGTCTGGCCTGTTGATAGTCACACGTCCTTGCTTAGCTTAGAATTGCTTCTGCAGGGAAGCCCTCCCTGACTTTCCTAGCCTGGCTTAAGCTGCTGCACTTAAGCCTCTATACTGATATAAAGATCTCCTCCTACTACTCATTTCTCTTCTTTGATTTTTAGTTTCTATATTTCCTTTAGTACCGAGGACTTTTTAGGGGCAAAGTATGCAGCCATTTCTTCTGGTTCAATCTACTCAACTATCTACTTTTTTCCCTGCTCCTTCTTGAGATCACAGACTCTGGTCCATCAACTCCTAATATTCCTGTATGTATTTTCTATGAAAAGAACATGTCCTTTGCCCTGTCCTGTCTAATGTTTTCTGACTGAATTGTTCAGGGGAAGATAGGAGAGAGGACTATGGGGAAGAGGGGAAAGGTGAGATGAATAGAAGGGGAGGGAGAGGAAGGAAGGGAACATAGAGAAAGACAAAGACTAAGAGAAAGAATAAGAGCAAGAAGTAAAGGCATTCTTTACAGTTTAGTTTTTTCATATAAAAATGTTCTCTACTTAAAAAAATATAGATTAGGGGTGCCTAGGTGGCTCAGTCAGTTAAGTGTTCATCTCTTGGTTTTGGCTCAGGTCATGATCTCATGGTTCATGTGATGGAACCCTGCATTAGGCTCTGTGCTGACAGTGTGGAGCCTGCTTGGTAGTCTCTCTCTCTTGTTCTCTCTCTCTCAAAATAAATAAACTTTAAAAAAGGAAAAAATATAAACAGGAATATTATAAACTCTATGTTTCATTATTTCTTTTTCTTGAAGTGCAAGAATAAGAAAACAGGATCCCAAAATCAATGAGTGAAAGTGGAGATACGCATCACAGGAGGAGAAATCCGTGTTACAAAAGGGTAACTAAGAACCACAGTCCATGTGAGGAGTCTGTGTTTATGCTGACAGAGAATGACCTCAGAGAGGGGAAGGCGGCAACTACCTCTACCGTTACAATAATTAGGCTCAAAGAACAACTACAAAGACAAAAAAAAATAGCTGAATGTTTTACTCTTGGAAAGTTACAGAAGTAGAAAGAATCAATGGACTTCCTTCGCATTCATACCACCAAAGTTTCACAGGAGCTGTTACCCAATATTATCTGCTATCCCCTCCCCCAGGTAGCCCAGACTAAGTCCTGAGGACACAGAGGTCACCTTCCTGGAGCGGCCACCTCTAACACTTCAAAGCAAACTTGAACACCTACTCATCCATGGGCCCATCACATACTCTTAAGTAATTTTAGAGACTGAGCTTGATATATAAATTTTGTTTGGCTATCGGTGCTTCTAGAGGGCAAGAAGCTTAACTTTTTTCTTTTAACATTTATTTATTTTTGAGAGGGAGAGCACGAGCAGAGGAAAAGCAGAGAGCAATAGGAACAGAAGGTCTGAAGCGGGCCCTGCGCTGTCAGCACAGAGCCCAATAAGTGCCTTGAACTTCGGAGCAATGAGATCATGACCTGAGCCAAAACTGGATACCCAGTTGGCTGAGACATGCAGGGGCCCCAAGAAGCATAATGTTTTGTGTTATAAAGAAGCCAGCTCAGTCTAATGTCCCCAGGCACATATTCTGACGCATACTCATCCATCTGAGCACCCTCAGAGAAGCCGAGGGGTTACTGCATGACTCTCTGAGTAGAAAAGGAGTCAGAGACCATGATGCCATGCTTTACTTTGGGGACGCCGAAGATAACTCCGTGCAGCCACGAACGGCTGCCTTCCTGCTCTCCTCTCTTGCACTGTGCCTTACTCCCCACGCTCCTTCTGAGTGAGTGGCATTCTCTGCTCATTTCCGTGCCGATGAAGCAGACACCCTTTCTGTACACCGTGTTTTTGCCTCCTCCAAGCTCACATACACACTCAGAGAAAAGGGTCTACTTCTGCTTCTACTTTATTCTTCACCCGCCCTTGCTGGCTGCCTTGGTGTCTACTGGATTCTAGTGTGTGGGAAACACAAGTCAGAGGTTCTTCTTGGCCCCTGAGATCTTTGGACATAGGTGTTCCTCTACACTACAGAAAAGCTATGTAAGAGCTTCCAAAAAATACTACTTTATATTATGGAATGACACCTGTTTTAGTCCCTTACAGCACTGAGTGCCAGCCCAGGCATCACCTATAACATCAGTGGGAATCAGCACTGTTAGTTGATTGCCTAAGCCACTATCTAGCCTCACACTAAATTTACACAGGAAAGGAAGGGTGTGCATATTCAAAACATTCTTTGATAGAAAAGAACATTTTAAAAAATGATGTAATGGGACAGCTGGGTGGCTCAATTGGTTGAGCATCCGACTTTGGCTCAGGTCACAATCTCAGAGTTTATGCGTTCGAGCCCTGCATGGGATTTGTTGCCATCGCTGCAAAGCTCGCTTCAGATCCTCTCTCCCCCTCTCTTTCTGCCCCTTCCCTGCTTGCATTTTCTCTCACAAATAAATAAAACACTAATAAATAACACTATGACTCCTGGAAAACTGCAGAGCTGTTCTTTTCTAACATGGTTGAAATTTCTGGAGGAACAGAAGGCTTCCTCCCAGGATGGCCCAGGGAGCAGAGCTCACCTCTGCAGGAACGCACCCTGTGGCTCGGGTCAGCCCTTTCTCTGTTTGTTACATAACATTTCTGAGGCTGTGGACACATTTGTGCATGTCCCTACCAACGGCATTGAGTTCTGTGAACGAGCATGGTAGGAGACTATAATTTCTTCTACTGTACTGAAATTCTGGTTCAAAGGCAAACATAATAGCATAATAGGGATTCATTTATGTCACAAAGGCATAATAACAACAGCAACAAAAAACCCTGGAAAACTGCTCACATTAACCCTGTGTGTGCTCCAACATGGTGTTTTATGTCTTTCACACTAAACACGGATGTCCTGAAATCAGATGAAGGGAAGGATAATGCACAGGCGACACACTGGCTCTCTCTTTCTCCATTCGAGAACGTCCTAACATGGCATTCTGTTTAAATGAGGGTGTAGTGAGATTGAAAATGCCAGGTACAAAGAGTCCAGGGTAAGATGACTTCACAACACAATAAAAGCCCGAGTGCCCAGGATGAATTCTCCTTTTGTCCTTGAGCTGAGTTTTTCTGACTGTATTTACTTCTAGGACTTACCTGTGAGTTCTACATAAGCCTGTTTCTTTTTCTCCAAATATGCATGATTTAAATGGTGCCAGAGAAACTGCAGTGTCCCTGCTCTATGATATGTATGCACCCCCCTCCCAATTTTAGTTCCTCATCCCTCCACCTAAAGACTTGGTTTGACAAAAGGTGAAGATCCTTTCCATCAGACAAAATGTTGTGGGTTATTATCATTTGCAAGTGAACGCCAATAACCCATATTTGCGTAGGACTTCCACATTATTTGTTGCAATCAATCTTTAGAGAAACTACAAAGGCAATGACAATATATTTATTTTACAGAAGACGTTCAGAGAAGCTGTCATTCTGCAGAGTCACTAATTGGCTATTGATTGGCCAAAGCAGGAAGAGAACGGATCTGCCCAGTTAATCCAGCTCGGATCCCACTGTGTTTTCAGGATGGAACACGCCTGCCCTGTAGGTCTGAAGAGGGTCCCAGGAAGGTCTTGGCTAGAAGAGGAAATGTGTGTGGGGTGGAAAAGAAGTAAAAGGACAGGGTGGAGATATTCAGTGCCATCTCTAGAACTAGCTTTGTCCCTTACTTGCAGGACAAAGAGGAAGCTAATGGAGCTGACACATGGGGGTGTGTGGCCACTGAGAGATCCCCTTTTATTTTAAGTTAACCCTTCCCCGGGGTCATCCTCCATCCACCAGCGGGGTGAACGTAGACGTGCCCAGCCGGCTGGGCAAGACAACACAGCGCGAAGTTTGGAAGTCACAAGACCCACTGACCACACTCCTGCTGTCAGCGACAGCACGTGCTGCACGTTCTAGAACATGCAAATGCTGGCACATAAAACCAAGCAAAAAACACCTTATCTTCCCTGAATTTCGGTTCCTGTGACAGAACCTAAACCCCATTACTCGTGATTGTGGAAATGGGGCTTTTCGGTCACTTTGGCCCTAAGAAAATTCAAATATCAGGGACAAGTATTCTGCCCACCATTGGCTATTAATTCTCACAGCTTATAATGTAAATTTTACTCATTTGACATCACAAAATTCTGTTGCTCTCTGAACGTGGCTCATATAATGGTGTTGGAAACCAGTGCTTCAAACAGGACTGTGCCAAGCACATAGTAAGCACCTACTGTGTGCTCTCTGTAAGGACAATGTGATGGAATTGCAAAGTATCTCTGCGGCACACTGGAGAATGTCAGATCTGTGATTAAAACGTTGAAATGAAAGCTGTATGACTTAAAAGCTTACTTTTTTAAAAAAAAATCATAAAGTGCATGATTTTTACATGGATTGCTAAAGAGTGAGTGGATTGGTTTAAACCTAACTTCTAAACACACGTAATAATCTAGTAAGTGTTAGTAACAGCAATGGATAATGGTTGCCTGGTGCTTACCAGGCTCTGTAAAGCAGACTCCGGCTCGGTCTCTCTCTAATTTGGGACGAATTGGGACTTGGAGGCCTTTGCATCCATTAGTTCATGCAGATCCCACAAGAAACTTTCTGGAGGCGGTTTCATTGGAGGAACAGCGTTTCTGTGTCCTGGCCAAGGCCACAGTCACTGTACATGGCTGGCCAGGGTCTGGCCCATGGGGCGTGGCTCCAATCTGTACTTTCACGATTTTATCCTCACTACAACTCTGTAAAGCAGACTCCGGCACAGTCTCTCTCTAATTTGGGACGAACTGGGACTCGGAGACGGCCAGTGGGTAGCAGAGCTTGATGTCAGACACAGATCTTAGGAGGCCTGTCTCAGGTTCCTCGACCACGTAACTGCGGCGTCCCTTACGCGGACGCATGTCAACACTCCATTGGGAACACCTAACAAACCACAAGAGTCAAAGGGCTCCAACCACAGTCATACATGGAGCACATAACCCTCCAAAGGCATCTCGCCACTCAGCACTCGGGACCATACCCTTCAACGGTAATCCTCACTTCTATACGCTTTTCCCACACGTGGTCTTCCTTCGGACTCCTCCCAAAACAGAGCCTTGACATTTTCCACACAGATTCTTGAAGTTTCAATAAAGTTAAAATTAAGTGCATGTATTTTTCCAGGGAATAACAAACTAGGTAAAAATTCAAAGAATTTCTTTCTTTATAGGAAATGTCACAACTCTTTTAGATTTGAGTTTCTCCAGCAGAGAGTTCAAACAAGGAGGGGAGGGGAGGGGGAGTCAGCAGGGAGGGGATATTTAGAAATCCTGTTGTACATTTCCCTTGGTTTCATCTCCTCATTGCATGGAAATATATATATATATATATATATATATATATATATATATATATATATATATATGTATGTATATATATATATATATATATATAAAACGATAAAGTTGATTTCTAACTAGAATTAGGCCTGTAGAATAAATTCTCATGTTGGAGTTCAGGGAACATAGTACAGTGTGCTTTGGACCCCAGTCTTTCATTTGAACTTGGCAACACTTTTATGAGTGGTCTGGGATAAGGATTATCACCCTCACTTTGTTGGTGATGAAGTTGAACTGGAAGATGTTCAATAACTTATTTCTTACAAAGCAAAGTGGTCAGAGTGAGAACCAAATGAAACTCAAGGATCTTTGTCCCTGTGCCAGCGGCCTTTCCATTGGTCCGACCCACCTGCCTCATCAGCAAACCAGAAAAAGGCAAACATTTTCCAGAAGGCAATTAATAAAGGGGATTCTTCCTTCTTCCCTTCCATTTTTCCTCCCTTCTTTCCTTTTCCTTCCTTCCTGCCATCCTTTGTTTCTTTTTTCTCCTTTTTCTTTTCTTTTCCCTTTCTTCTTTCTTTCTCTTTCTTACTTCTTTCCTCCTTTCTTTCCTTTCTTTCTTTCCTTCCTTCCTCCTTCCTTCCTTCCTTCCTTCCTTCCTCCCTCCCTCCCTCCCTCCCTCTCTCTCTTTCTCTCTTTCTTTCTTCTCAGTTACATGGGTCGAGGACATCAAACTAACAATATTTACTGAAAATATGAATGTAGGCAAAATTGATTAATAGTTTGGAATGCAATCATTCATTTAATGTATTCAAGCTACCCCTATCTCCCTAGAGAGTCAAAATAAGTTCACTGGTACATTCAATAACTGTGCATGAGCTGCACTGGTGAACAACACAGACCAGCAGCCCCTGTTCTCATGATGCTAATGTTCAGGTCGGTGAGACAGATTATAAATAGAATCTACCTAAAAAGTCCTGAAACATTAGATAGAGATAAAGCAGAGAGAGGAGGGAGACAACTTACAATTTTAAACAGAATGGCCAGGGGAGGTCCCACTGAAATCATTAGATGTAACCAAGGGCAGGACTGTGACCAAAGGAAAAAGCCGCTGGGGACTTGAGCAGAGGGGTGACATTCACTGATGTGCGGTATGCAAAGAACACTCAGGCTGCCATTTTGGGGAGGGTCTGACAGGTCCAAGAGGAGAAGCAAGAAATTCCAATGGGAAATACGGGGGAAAGAAGGCAAGTGCTGACAGTGGCTTGGACTACTGTTGTGGCAGAATCTACCATTCGGAGTCCACAGGCTTCCCCGATATACTGGGTACGAGTATGAAAACAACATTAAGTCCAAGATGACCCCAAGGCTTTCCCGTTGCATATCTAGCCAGGATAGGGCAGGGAGATGGAGGCCACAATTTGGGGCATGTCAAGTTTAAGAGTTTTATTGGACTTCCAAGTAGAGATATCATATATATGACATATTTGGGGGAAAATATGGCTGATATATTTTTGTAAGTGGTGGTCAGAAGTGTGGGGGGGGGGAACATTTCAAGGTCTGAGAGGAGAAGACCTAGGGAGGGAAGAGAGAGAAGAGGAGAGGCCAGCCAGCGACAACGCCCATCACCTAGAGCCTCCTTGCCTGACGTGCTAGCCACCATGATTGGAGCTCTCTAAATTTAAATTAAGTAAAATTAGCTAAAACTCAAGATTCCGTTCCTGGTTTATGCTAGCCACTTTTAACTGCTTCCTTGCCATGTGAGGCTAGTGGCTCCTAAATGAGGCAGCACAGGATATGAGCATTTCCATCACTGCAGAAATGGATCTTGGTTAAGGTCACTTTAGAGAATAAAGAGATAAGGACAAATAGCAAAGGAGACAGGGGCAGACGAGACAGTCTAGGAAAGGAGGGCTATGTGTCCCACAGACAATGTGAGCATCTTAGAAAGCAAGTGTAAAACCTGCTTATTATTTTTTTTAACATTTATTTATTTTTAAGAGACAAAGAGAGACAGAGTACAAGCAGGGGAGTGGCAGAGAGAGAGAGGGAGACACAGAATCTGAGGCAGGCTCCAGGCTCTGAGTTTTCAGTATAGAGCCTGATATGGGACTCGAACCCACATGCTGTGAGATCATGACCTGAGCTGATATCAGACACTGAACCGACTTAGCCACTCAGGAGCCCTAAAAAACCTGTTTTAAGAAAAAAAATAAATGGGCTGAACTCTGTGATTAGGTCAATTAAGATGAGAGCTAACAACCGACTACTGCATTTAGTCACATGGAAGTGATTTTCGGGCGCAGCACACACACCAGTTTGCTGCAGTCAACTTGGTCTGTGCTTGTAGAAGATCTATTAAAGCCATGCAATGACTTTAGCTCCCTTTGTATTTAAGTGTCAGGATTTAAATGATAAGTTGCATCGTTCCCTTAGATTCATGATCTCTATAAGATCAATTTAACTAAGGGAAAAGGAAGAGATGTTGATTTAGATGTAAGAATGAATGAGAGGAAAGAAATTAGAACCAGAAAGAACATAATAACTTCCCAAGTAGTTTCCCATAAGGGCAGTAGGGAAATGGCATAGAACACAGAGAAAGATGTAGACCCTCAGACTATTGTTTGGATTTTGGTTTAGCTTTACGATGGAAGAAATAGCAGTGTGTTTGTATGCCTAAGTGAGCCACTCCATCAAGAGCCGAGTGGATGGTCTTCAATTCTTTTTATCATGAGTTAACCTTACAGAGGTTTCTTCCTGGCTCTATGACTTGACCTCCCTTTATTTAGAGCACTTACTTTAAAAACCCTACCATTATAGATGGGTTACCTGTCTTCGGCTCCCTTGAGATTTATGTAAATCTTTTTAAAAGACTCTTGTCAGATTTACAACTTAATTAATATATTTCTCAAGTCTCTAGGGGCCATCCTTTGAAATGTAATTAAGGAACATAGCACTCCTATCTCCCAGTTTCTATGGAGCCTAACCTTGGTGCCCACCTGCTCCAAACTCCAAAACTACCTCTGGTCATAAACAAAATATACTTCTCCATCAAATAAAGCCAATAAGTAAACATAATGTATGATCTCCCCACACTAGCTCTTAAAAACCCTCCTCACAAAATAATAATAACAAGTGAGAGAAGGAAAGGATACTTTAGAGATTATATATAGGTTTAGGGCATGGATGGGGTGATGATTCATGGGTACTGTCTTAGTTCGGGCTTCTATAATCAATTATCATTGACTAGGTGGCTTAGACATTAGTTTTCACAGAGTTGGAAGCCATAGAATCCAAAATAAAGGCTCTAGCAGATCCAGTGACTGGTGAGAAACTGCTTCAAGTTCACTGTGGTTCACGTGGCAGAAAGGGCAAGGGAATGCTCCAGGGGGCTCTGAGACAGGACACTAATCCCACTCATGTGGGCCCCACCCTTGGGACCTCATAACCTCCCAGATGCTTCCGTTTCAAATACCATTACACTGAAGGTTAGGTTCAAGATCTGAATTTGGCAGGGAAACAGTCAATAGCAGGTATATATTAACTTCTGAACTTACCAAGTTGTATACATTAATTATACATACAGTTTATTGTGTATCAATGCAATAAAATAGAAGAAAAAAACCTTTCTACCCTCAGTTTTGGTGGCATTGAGCTCAGGCTGAGTTCTGGTCTCTCTCCCCTACTGCAATAGTCCTGAATAAACTCTTCCTTGCCTATCTTTGAAGAAACTTTTGCTCTGAAAGAAGGGGAAAATGGTGGAAAAGGAGTTAGGGAAAAATCAGTATTGTTTCTTTCTGTTGGTGAAAAAGCAGAGAATCTAAACGGGACGTGGTGGGGGTCATTAGCCAGCAGGATGGGTACAAAGGGTAGATGTTAAGGGGACAGTCAGCTATGAGCACAGGAGATTGACAGTATGATGGAAAGGGGCTGCACGTCCATCCTTAAGGGCCCACGGAGGTGATGGTCATGACCAGTGTCATTCTAATTACCGTGGTGGTACGTGTCTCCCCACTCATGTGCAGGTGTGTAGGGAGAAGGCAGGTTGTGACCAAGGATGGTACCAAGGTTGCATTCAAAGGGCATGCCCAAAATAGGAGCAATGCCGAATGGAAGAAGGTGAATGTTGAAGTCAAATGAATGAATCTGGAAATCTGTAGCACTGCCCAGCGTCTGAAACATTTTAAGCTGAGATCGTAGAGATTACGTCTGTCCTTCCACAAGTGTGTGCGAGGATATGGCCGTGGGAAGGAAAGGTTGAGGAAGCGCAGAGAACATAACCATTGGCAGAAAGGTCAAGGGATTCAAAAGCTAGGTTTTTAGGAAGAGTATTTTTATGGATATTAAATACTCAAAATATTACTGGAGGATTATTAATGGAGAAAGTAAAAATGGACCAGGATATAAAAATTTTAAGAACAAGGGGAAATGATTATTTAAGGCTTTACTACACAAAAAATAATGAATTATAAAAGCCAAAATATTAAGGAAGCTCACATCCCCATTATCATTTGGCTTCTTCTAAGAGCCGGGAGATCTAATATGATTAACTCACTGACAGTCAATTTAACTCAGGTTCCCCAGAAAGACTGAGGCGAATAAGTAATAATTTGGATACTGTCTTTTGCAAATAGGATTCTGGGCCAGTGTTCATTAAGAGAAGGAAATAAGGCGGGAACATTTATGATGCAGTGTTACCCGCTGGCCACAGCACCATGGAGATCTGAGAGAGACACTGTTTATCACCCAGCAAGTGCTTCCTGTTTGGCCACCTGAAGTCTGCAAATAAACTGCACAGAGGAAGTGTGCCTGGGGGTGGTCCATGGGAGGCGGGAGGGTTTGTCCACAGAAGGGAGGACGGGAAGGAGGTCTGTCTGTCACACAGGCCCTTTTCTCATGTTTCCGATAGTTGAAGTTTTTATGCATTTCCAGGTGACATTTTTAGGCTCTTTAGCACTGTGCGGGGAAGCCAGACTTTATATCACATGGTATTGTGTTTCTTTCAAGTCCAGAAATGGCACAAGGAGTCAGAAAATCAGGACACAAAACAGCATCCAAGGACATGGGTCCAGGGGTCCAAAATAAATAGCTGCTCAGATCTGAGGGCAGAACTTTGTGAATATTTGTGAGCGTGGTTTATAAATAGTAAACATACATGAATGCCAGGTGTCATTTTTATAAATTTCCCCCCATAATATTTATTGTCTTTGCTTCAAGACTCTAACTTCATGGGGCACCTGGGAGTCTCAGTTAGTTAAGCATCCAACTTCAGCTCATGATGTTATGGTTCATGGGTTTGAGCCCCGCATTGGGCTCTGTGCTGACAGCTTGGAGTCTGGAGCCTACTTCAGATTCTGTGTGTCTCTCTCTGCCCTTCCCCCTCTCATGCTCTGTCTTTCGGTCTCAAAAATAAATAAACATTAAAAAAAACTTTAAATAAAATTTAAAAGAGACTCTTGCTTAGAACTTCAGGAAGCATCTTGAAGAAATGCATATACGTGCATACCTTCACATGACATAGTAGGGAAGTACTTCCAGAGGGAAGTTCCAAGAAGAATGATGGAAAAAAATATTTAAAAAAAATATTTAAAAATAAACTATTCAGATTTCTCATTTCAGCTCTGACAGGTAAAAACAAAAACACTTATAATTTCTCATTCTCGTTCGTACAGCAAGAAAAGTATCAACTGTTAATTGGTGACTATTCTTAGGTACTTCAGTGAATTGAACAGCTAACCCCCCAAATCTGGAAGGACAGGTGGATCTAGAGAGTTTCACGAGATGCCCACTTCAGTGGTGCAGCTTCTAAAGTCATAAACTAAAAGAAAGTGTTAAATAACAATTCTGATAAACTTCTCCAGGCTAAGTTTGTGCTAGCACGAAAGAGAAAAACTTAGAGGGGCTACAGCCTTAAAAACAAAACTTCTGTGGTTATTAACTCAGAAACGCCAACACGTTCTTGTGAAGATCAGAGAAATAACCCCTCCTGACTCTGGCAGACTGAGGGAGGAGAAATCCTTACGAAATTCACACAGAGCGTTCTTCACAAACAGGCCTACTGTGCAGGGAAGTGACTTTGCAAGGGCTTTATGCCAGCTGGGAGAAGGACAGTCCCCCAAGCAGCTCCTCTGGACTTGCTGTCTCACCAAATGGGTCAAAAATAAAAGCATCCTGCTGACACAATACTTGTAAAGACTTCCCAGGCACGCTAAAAGACTAAGCTATAGTCCTAAGATCGCCTGATGTTTCTGTCCTCCATACCTCATCGCCACGCCAGCAGGGATCCAGTATACCAGTGGATTGCAGCTGGCAGGCGACAAAACACAAATGCTCTCCGAAGAGGAGTTCCTAGGGAATCCCAAGTTCAACGGCGAGAAAAAAACACAAGGTCACTGGAAGAATGAAAGGTTCTGGGAGCTATGGTGATGGCAGACGTTAAACGTGGACCAACTCCCCGCCGTCCAATCCTCGAGAAAAATTACCAGACAGGTTAAGAGCCTGAAGAGACAAGGAAGGCCTCAGAAACAGACTCAGATGTGGGAGAAATTTCAGAGTTATTAGACAAAACTTAACTATGATTGATACGCTATGGGTAATGATGGAAAAAGTGGATCACATGCAAGGACATCATGTGACATTACCAGAAATGTAAGAGAAATAGTAGACTCAAAAGATTATACTAGAAATCAAAAACACCATAACAAAAACGAAGAATGTCTTTAATGGACACATCTGAAGACTGCGAATGCTCAAGGCAAGAGTCAATCAACCTGAAGATATGTCACTGGAAATCCCCGCACCTTAATGCAAAGGAAAAAAAAAATATATGGTACAAGGAAGAGGAGAGTGAAACAAATACTTAAAATATCGAAAAAAAATAAATGTTCCAGAAACTAGAATTCTATACTCAGTGAAATTATTCTTTAATAAAAGGAAAAATAATGGGGCACTTGGGCAGCTCAGTTGGTTAAGCATCCGACTTTGGCTCAGGCCATAACCTCACAGTTCATGAGTTCGAGCCCCACATCAGGCTCTGTACTAACAGCTCAGAGTCTTCCTCTTTCTCTTCCCCTCCCCCACTTGCACTCTTTCTCTCTCAAAAATGAATAAACATCAAAAAATTTAAAGAAAGGAAAAATAATAACTTTTTCATTTCAACAACTGAAGGAATTCATAATTATAGATCTGCTCTATGCAAAATGTGACAAGAAATTCACAGAGAGGAAGAATGATATAAGAAAGAAACTCGAATCTACATGAATCAAGGAAGCCCATTCAAGAAGAAATCAATTAAAGTAAAACACAGTCTTTTATTTTTCTTACTATTAATTGTTATAAAAGAGAACTGTTTAATATAATTATAGTAAACACGTCCTAGGTAATATAGCATATGGATAAGTGCAATGAATAAAAATTTCATAAAAGACCACAGAGAGGGACAGTCAATAATATGTTGTAAGACACCTGTCTGCAGGAGAAATGCTACGGTGTTATCTGGCATGGACTTAGGTTACTTATAAATACATGGTGAAGAACCAATAAAAATTCTTAAAAAGGAGTAGACTTGATATGCTAAGAGAAAAAATGGATTCATAAAGAATACTCAATTAAGTTCAGAGAAGACAGGAAGTGAAGGGAAAAAGACACAAAGAAAAAGAATGCGATGGATTGAAAAAAGTTATAGACATGGTAGTTACTAAATCAAAAATATGAAAAATGACTTTAAATGTGAATGTTTGAAATAAAGCAATGGAAAAAGAGATTTTCAGAAAGGATTTAAAGAGGGGCATCTGGGTGGCTCAATCAGTTAAGCGTCCGACTTTGGCTGAGGTCATGATCTGGTGGTTCATGAGTTCGAGCTCCTCATTGCGCTCTGTGCTGACAGCTCAGGGCCTGGAGCCTGCTTCAGATTCTGTCTCCCTCTCTCTCTGCCCCTCCCCAACTCATGCGCTGTTTCTCTCCCCCTCTCTCTCAAAAATAAATAAGAAACACAGAAAACATGAAAACAAATTTTTAAAAAAGAAGGGATTTAAAGAAGAAAACAAAAGAAAAACCTAAAACAAAAATGAAGCCCAACTAAATGTTGTCTAAAATATTCATTTTAAATATAAATACTCAATCTCAATAGATGAATAGGAAAAGATAGATACATAATAAAAGGACATATCATGCTAACATTAATAAAAAATGATACGGAGGCACCTGCCTAGCTCAGCTGGTTAAGATCCAACTCTGGATTGCAGCTCAGGTCATGATCTCCTGGTTCAGCGAATTCTCTTTCTGCCCCTCTCCCTGCTCACACATGCACACTCTCTCTCTCTCTCTTTCTCTCAAAATAAATAAATATTTTAAAAAACGACATGAAGTAGTTATACTAATCTCACAAAAAGCAGGCATCTGGGATAAAAAGAGATACTGCCTACGACACAGGATCAACTGTCCAGGAGTGTGCCGCCATCCTACTGTGTCCACCAAGGAGCAGAGTGTCTAACAGGTGAGGCAAAGCCTCACAGAACTGAAAGGAGAGACGGACACTAGTATAACGAGAGACATCAGCAGTCTTCTCTGAAGAAATGACAGATCAAGCAGGCAAAGATATCAATAAGGAGATGGATGATCACAGAGCAGTTATCATTCGACTTGAACTAAATGATATTTTTAGAACACTCCGTCCCACACCAGAAGACCACGTTTCTTAAGATCACATGCAACATTCATCAAAATAGGTACAATTAAAGGCTATAAAACACATCTTAAATCGAAAAGAATAGAAATCATACAAAGTGCCTTCTCACACCACAGGGGAACTAATCTAAAAGGGGATAGCATAAGGAGAAAGAAAATTCTGAAATATCTGAATATTAAACAACATGCTTATAAATGACATTGGTCAAAGAGAAGGTTAGAAGGACAATTAAAATGTTTTGTACTAAATGAAAATGAAACTTATCAAAATATGTAGGGTTCTATGAAAATAGTGTGCAGATGGATATTAATAGTACTAAATGTACATGTTAAAAAATTTTTTTATCTAAAATTAATAAATTAAGTTTCCTTTTTTGGAAACTAGAGAAAGAAAAGCAATTTATGTTAAAAGCAAGCAGAGAAGAAATAATCAAAATCAAAGAAAATATAAATGAAACTGAAAACAAGAAAGCAACAGAGACTATTAACACAGTAAAAGGTGCCCCTTGAAGAGAGCAGTGAAGTTGACACACCGCCCAGCTACACTAACCAAGAAAAAGAGAAGATAAGAGTTACCAGCGTCAGAAATGAAAGAAGTATTTCTACTGATCCCTACTAATCCCATGTGTCTTGAAAATATCATAAAGCATGAGTGCCTTGGTGGCTCAGTTGGATAAGGAGGTGACTCTTGATTTTGGCTCAGGTCATGATCTTGTGGTTTGCAGGTTTGAGCCGCACGTCAGGCTCCATGCTGATAGCATAGACCCTGCTTGGGATTCTTTCTTTTCCTGTCTCTCTGCCCCTCCCTCTTTTACTCTCTCTCTTGCGCGCGCGCTCTCTCTCTCTCTCTCTCTCTCTCTCTCTCTCTCTCTCCCTCTTTCCCTCTCTTCCTCAAAAACAAATCAACGTATAAACAAATAAAATGTTTATTTATTTTTTGAGAGAGAGACAGGCATGGGACTAGGAGAAGAAAGATACAGGGACACAGGGTCCCCTCACTGACAGCAGCAAGCCCAAGGCAGGGCTCAAACTCATGAACCGTGAGATCATGACCTGATCTGAAGTCAGACTCTCAACCAACTGAGTCACAAGGTGCCCTCATAATAAAATAAGTTTCAATACAAATAAATTATTTAAATATGCTTATTATCTTCATTTGTGTCTAAAGTCAGATAACTTCATAGTTCTTTATATGTCTTAAAGTTCCAAGTAGTGATAGAAAAAGTTTTATAATTGGTAGGTTTAAAAATTGTTTTTAATGTTTTTATTTTTGAGAGAGAGAGAGAGAGCCAGTAGGGGATGGGCAGAGAGAGAAAGAGAGCGAGTGAAAGAATCCCAAGCAGGCTCTCACAGGGCTTGGGCCCACAAACTGTGAGATCATGCCCTGAGCCGAATTCAGACACTTAAGGCTGGAGTCCAGCTCCAGCAGGTCCAGGGCTCCCAGAAGGATGGACGGTGTCAGTGAAAGGGAGGGAGCGAGCCTGGGCTTCTTTCTGATCCCCAGGCAGGCATCTCTGCACTGACCGGAGAGTCAGCTTTATTTACTGAAAAAATGTATGGGGTACAAAACAGGAGTGGCAATTGCCTTAGACAATGATTTCTGATGACAGATTTTTTGGTATGTAAAAATTTCCCAGAACATACATTGGTAGGAGACTCATGAATAAACTTTATCAATAGTCATTGAGGTAGGTGACTAGATGCTTATCACTTGGGGAAGGAAGGGATCCTTAGCATTCAAATATAAGGCAAAGTTTTTAGCACAGCAAAGGCAAGAGTTGGTTCCTTTGTGAGCAGGGGTCAATAGCCTGTTTTCTTGAGGGGAAGAAAAACAGGTTTCTTGAGAAATATAATATTTGCTCCTATAATCACAAAAGAAGAAATTCCTAAAAGTTCCTTCATAAGGTCTGATACCAGTCAGGCAGGTGCCTTGGGGGCCAGTGCTCAAGCAGAAATTGAATGGGGTTGAGTGGGTGTAGGCACCCGTCACCATCTGCCGGTGGGAGGCCTCGCAAACCCACCTGACTTCAGAGACGGCTCCCAGCAACTTCACTCACCAGCCTGCTTCTCTCCACCTGCATGGCCACATGCAAATCCGTCTCCTCATTTTCTGCCTCATAGAAATGACGTGATGACGTGTTTAGATCCTATCTAGCTTTCCTTCTATCTGTGGCAGCCATAACTTCTCACTTCAGTCTCTAATATTATTAGAATACTACTCTCATGTGGATAACTAGGATATATTCATCAAATGAATGTTGTACTTGTCTTTTATTTTTCATAAAGCCTGATGAATTGACATTATTGATATAATAAAAGATTGTTTATGCAGCTGATTCAAGATGACTTAAATGATGGGGTGTGCTTAATTTTTAAATCATAGAGTCATAGGCTATTAGGGTGGAAATGAGCTGTTTTATAGACAAGTTGACTGAGTTCTATAGAGACTGACAATGTCTTTAGTGGTATAAATCTTTAAGCATGCAATGCACCTGCCAAACTTTAAATTAAAAATTACCCATGTATTTTTGTTTAAATATTTTATCATATGCTTATTAAATCCTTCCCCTTAAGGTAGCAGAGAGACTAGGGGTGGTGGGTGGCTCAGTAGGTTAAGTATCTGACTTCACCTGAGGTCATGATCTCACAGTTTGTGAGTTCGAGCCCCACATCGGGTTCTATGCTGACAGCTCAGAGCCTGGAGCCTGCTTCAGATTCTGTGTCTTTCTGTCTGCTCCTCCCCCTATTGTGCTCGCTCGCCCGCCCTCCCTCCCTCTCTCTCTCTCTCTCTCTCTCTCTCTCTCAAAAATAGAGTTAAGAAAATAGCAGAGAGACTAATGAGCCATTCTTTGACACTGAACTCTATATGTGTACACACGCCTATCCATTCATATATACACATATACACATTTCAGTAGTCTTCTATAAAAACACCTGTGTAATTTGCTTATCTTACCTCTGATTATGGCATTACCATGCACAAAACAATCACTAGCTCCTTCCTGGTTACTCAGAGCTGAAGCATGATGATAACTTCAGCTTTGACCCCAGAAGGTACTTGCCTCTAAGGGGCGTGGTCTATTTGAGGCCACGCTGGGGAAGCGCTCTCTGGGTTTGAACGCAGGTAATTGTGGGGATGCATATTACGGTATCCATCAACCATGTTTTCCCACTTGAATGGAAAGTAGTGTTCTTGAGGGAATAAAGGCAACAAAAGATCCATGTTTTCTCATTAAAGAAAACGACCCCCCTCCAACCCAGAGACCGCACACAACTCCATGCAAATGAGAGGGTTTTAAACTTCTGGGATAATCTATTCTTATAATTAAACACAGTACAACAGTATTTTAAGCAGCTTTCACCAATCACCATGAATCATATGGACCCTGGAGCACAGTGAGTCAAAAACAGAACTCCGAGGACACAATATTATTCTGAGCTTCAGGGGCAGAAGGGTTTTACCACAGACCAACACATATAATTTACAGAAGCACAAGAAAGTTCTCAGTGCCTGATTTTTTCCTTTTCTTTCTTATTTTTTCTTTTTCTTTTTTTTTTTTATCATTATAGGAAACCCCGGGCTTTCATTATCAAATGTGTAAACCCCTGGAGATGCAGCGTTTAATATGTTTTTCAAATGCTGGCACTGGTCCAGAAGAACTCTCACTTAAAATTCCCACAATTACATTGGCTAATGAGAATCATGTTAACACAAAACTGCTCATGCTCTTGTTGCGAAAGATTTTCACAGTCCTAGTTAATGGAGGTTAAAAACAAAGGACAAATTAATCCAATTACCTTGTTTTTTCTTCCCTTATTCCAAGGAAAAAGAGTACATTTCTTCACAATCAACATTCAGCACATTTCCCTAATTAATGCAATTTGATAAAATGAAACAAATTCATGATGTCATTAGCTGAGTTCTGCCTAATGAACTTGGGTTCTATGAAACATTAACTGCAGAGCAAAATCCATTTCTGTGGCCAGGGAAACACACATTTATCATTTCAGTACATTTACTTTGGAAGTACCAATCATGAAGGCTTATCACTACAATCATCCTGTCTTGATAAATCAACATAAATTTACATTTTGATCAATGCCATCATTAAGCCCGGGATGTGAAAAAAAGGAGCCCACTGCTTGGTAAAGTGGCAGAAGTTAACTCTGACTCTTGACAGAAAGATAAGGGACTGACTGCTTTTTCATTTGAAACCATTATTTACCTTCCCAGGCTTGACAATAACCATCATCACGCTTCAAATCATGGAAACATGCTCACTTCCACACACAGGCCCCATGATAGTGTTTTAAGCATAAGGTGAAAGGGGTGAGAGTTGCCAAAAATTACGTGAAACCTACAAATGCCCTTGTTCATGTATGTTCCAGTATGTCCCATGTAGCTCTTTGTACTTTCCAGGAAATTTCTACATTTCACATATGAGATGAGATAGTCCTGGGATTATGAGGAGGTAACTTAAATATTTCTAAGTATTTGCCTTCTCAAGGAAAAACAAGTAGTATTGCAAATTCACTTTATCTCTTATCGGGTGATTACAAACCCAGTAAAGTGAAATATTCCTTTTTCTTCCTTTTTTTTCTATTGTTCTGGCATCCATGATGGTTCTAGCCCATGGCTTGTTGCCATTTTTATTATTTTTGGCAAAAGTCAGTACTTTATTCAGATCTTAGTTTTTAACTAACGCTCTTTTTGTGTGGCATTATCTCATTCAAGAAGCTGAAGCACAGCTAGGGGTCATTATTTCAGCCTTTCAGGCCAAATGACAGCTTTTCAGTTTAATTGACCTTGGCAGGTTTGAAGAGAAGTAGCCAGGCAAATTGAAGCATTCTGGAATTTGATGCTTTTACCCATGATTTGATGAGAGAAATGAGTTTCAAGAGGAAGACCACAGAGGTAAAATACCATTTCTGTCACATCCTAGCAAGAGATCGGTCCAGTAGAACTCCTTCTTAGGGTTCAGATAATTTGGGAACCTGGGTGCCTCAGTTGGTTAAGCATCTAAGTCTTGATTTTGGGTCAATTCATGATCTCACCATTCATGAGCTCAAGCCCCGTGTTGGGCTCTATGCTGACAGTGTGGAGCCTGCTTGGGATTCCGTCTCTCTCCCTCTCTCTGCCCCTTGCCTGTTCAGGATCTCTCTCTCTCTCTTTCAAAATAAATAAAAAAACATTAAAAATGAACATAATTGAACTGGTTGATGAGAATCATGTTAGCACAAAGTAGCTCATGCTTTCACGTTGAAGAAGGATCAGCACTAACACAATTCATTCCTACTGATGTTAAGTTTGATAACTGGATGCTGTCAGTTTTCTCCACGCTAAAGTTATATCCTCTCCTTCCCTCTGATGAGCTCTTTGGAAATAAGCCACTTTGTGTGCCCCAAACTTAAGAAGAGAGTTGCAATCCACCTCCTTTAGTGCAATATATCTACATAAATTATTCTGAATTCTTCCACACATGAGATTTGTCTGTCTGTCCTCCTCCAGGAGCTGGTTTATTCAATCACTTATTTATATCAGTCATGGATATTTATGACAGACTATTACAGTGGTTACTATGTTGTTTAAAATGCTCTAGGTTTGACCACTGACTTACTCCTCCAGCTCTTATGTCCCTTTGACAGACCCTCATCATCACTGCGTATGCCTGAGTGTGTGTGTGTGTGTGTGTGTGTGTGTGTGTGTGTGTGTGTGAGAGCTCTCACTTTGGGTCCTACAGGATGCTCCAGGCGCCCCTGGTCTATGTCACAGAAACAGGTATCTCTCCAAGGAGAAACTCAAATGAGAGACCCTGTTCAGGTAGAGATACACAGTGCCCCGTATTCACCAAGTTCAAGGAGACAGCAGACCTGGAAAATTGTTCCCTCCCTGTGCCCTCCTCTACTGTTCCCTCTACGAAGAGAAATTTGCAGTGGTGGCAACTTCCATCTCAAGCATTCAAATGTGTTTTTGAAGTGTATTTCTTTCCGAAGTCCCTCCGCTATAAAGGGCTAACCAGTGGCCTCTATTATCTGCTGTCAACTCTTCTTTTTACCTACTCACATGACCACCACCTAAAAAAATATATTTTTTAGACTCTAGTATGTGGACCAACAGGATGAGAACAGAACAGATGTGTTTATTACTTTTAGGGAAGATATTTGCCTCCACTGCCCTGTCCCACTCCTTCTGGCCAGATTGTAGAAGGGGTAGAGAACAATCTAGGATTATACAGCATCTTGGCACAGGCAGAAGGAGCACTGGTGCCTGCCTGCACAAAGTTGCCAAACTTGCCCTGTTTCTTTAAAACTCTCTTTTACATGTTACAGAAGCTGGTGCATGACCTTGACTGATTTCCCCGAGTTCACGCGCTTTGATGCTAAGGCTCTGAGAGCCTTCAGACAGCCATTCCTAGTCTTAGGCCTTGTGGCACTGCCTCTAACCCTGGCCAAGGATGGGCTGAGGCTTCTGAATGCCTCCTAGAACTTTCTCCTTCTTATCTAGTCAACTACTCCAAATCAGGTTGAGACCCCATAGTTGCGTGGACACTAAAGCTGCCGTCAAAACTGTCTGGACATTAGGATCAGCAGAGGCTTTAAAAAATATAGTCATTCCGAGTTCCACCTTCAGGAATTCTGATTTAACTGTACCAGGGCGTGGCTTGGACATCAGTGTTTTTAAAAGCTCCTCAAGGGACTCCGTTGTGTGGCCGGTAGAGAACCACTGCTCCGGACGCGGAGACAACCCGCACGCGTGCAGGATTAACCCCGTAACTGCCTACCTCGCCTTGCAGGGAGGACGGATCGGCAGGTGCTCTAACGCCGGAGCTCAAGGACCAACAAGAGCCCTTATTCAGGGCCTGTACCACGCCAGGACTTAGCTGTTGCGTGGTTTGCTTTGCCCTATCATGAAATTTCGGTCTGATCTCTGCCTGCTCCTGACATTCTACGATGAAGAAATTTATCTGCACCAGTAGCAACTTGAAGGCCTCAGGTCTGCTCTGCGGGGTGCCTGCACACCTGCTGGTAACGAACGAGTCCTCGCCTCGGCTCTGCGTCCCACTAACACCGGCTGCCTTCTGCCGGGGCTTTCCTGCTCCGCTCTGCTCCCGCCCCTTCATCCTTTCCTAAATAGATTTGTCTAGAAGAAGCGCGAGGAGCGAGATCATGCATCATCAGACATCAACACCATCACAAAGCTCTGGTAATTCAAAGAGTCTCGGCTGAGAATAGGTACACAGACCACTGAAATCGGCTAGACAGATCCTAACAGGTCCTTCCCTCAGCGGGAGCTTGTAGGAACCAATGTGGTAGTGCCAGTGGGGAGGAACTGAATTACTCATAGTGGGCTGATTGCCTTGCTAAGGGGCAAATATAAAAATAAATTCCTAACCTACTTGACTCAGAAAATGCATTTCTAACGTATTAAAGACCTAAGTGATCAATGCAGAACTTCAAAAGAATTACAGCAAAGTAGACTATTACAATGAGAACACTCCAAATATAGAAGTAGTTCTTGAGCAAAACAGAAAAGTTCAAAGAACAATAAAAGCATGGATAAGTTATTATGCATTAGCACTTAAAACAGTTTTTGCAAAATAAAGGCATTAGGGGCTATCTCAAATGTGTCATCAATGTATTAGTATAAGTGAACAAAAATTAGTAGACAAATATATGGCATGTAACTATCCCTATCTTAAGCTTTTTTTATGTTAATTAAACAAAAAAAAACCAGAATATCACTAAAGGTAGGTCCAATAAGTTGCCATTTATTGTACATTTTAAAAGAATAATAAACCCATTGTTGGAAAAGAAGTACACTTACAGTAAACTTAGAAACACATGGTGGGGAAGGATGCACGCTCATCTCAGAAACAGAGCACTAGGATAGATTTTAGGAGGGTTGCAAGGGACATTTCAATAATGTATTTAAAGTTTTATTTGGTAAATCACTAATTGAAGTAAATATTGTAGCAGAGGCAGCTGCTTTTTTGAGTCTATATTTTTATCAGAATGTTTGAAATTATTTGTTAAGTTTTCAAATGAAGTTGAATTTAAATTGAATAGAATTTAAAATGAATTTGGAGAGAAAAAAGTGAAAGAAATATATAAAAATAGATATGGTGATTATCTCAGAGATTTTTATTATTAATTATAGTAATTAGTACTTTTATTATTCTGTCTAATTCCTCTATCTTCCAAACATTTTATAATAAAGAAGACCACTCATATTCGAAGGAAATACATCTTTCTAAGTGAATTTTAAAAATTTTCCATTTCTTTAAAATACATTAAAGTGGGGCACCTGGGTGACTCACTTGGGTAAGCATCTGACTTCGGCTCAGGTCATGATTTCACAGTTTGTGTGTTTGAGCCCCGCATCCGGCTCTGTACTGACAGCTAGCTCAGAGACCAGAGCCTGCTTCGGATTCTGTCTCTCCCTCTCTCTGACCCTCCCCTGCTCATGCTGTTTCTCTCTCTCTCAAAAATAAATAAAACATTAAAAAATTTAAAATACCAGATAAAGGACTAGTATCCAAAATCTACAAGCAACTCACTAAACTCCATACCCAAAAAAACAAATAATCCAGTGAAGAAATGGGCAGAAGACATAAACAGACACTTCTCCAAAGAGGACATCCAGATGCTCAGTGTCACTCATCATCAGGGAAATTCAAATCAAAACCACACTGAGATACCACCTCACACCAGTCAGAGTGGCTAAAATGAACAGATCAAGAGACTATAGATGCTGGCGAGGGGGTGGAGAGACGGGCACCCTCCTACACTGTTGGTGGGAATGTAAACTGGTGCGGCCGCTCTGGAAAACAGTGTGGAGGTTCCTCAAAAAACTATCCACAGAACTCCCCTATCACCCAGCAATAGCACTGCTAGGGATTTACCCAGGGGATACAGAAGTGCTGATGCAGAGGGGCACATGTACCCCAATGTTCATAGCAGCACTGTCAACAATAGCCAAAACATGGAAAGAGCCTAAATGTCCATCATCTGATGAATGAATCAAGAAGATGTGGTATATATACACAATGGAGTACTACATGGCAATGAGGAAGAATGAAATCTGGCCATTTGTAGCAAAGTGGATGGACCTTGAGGGTGTCATGCTAAGTGAAATAAGTCAGGCAGAGGACAGATATCATATGTTTGCACTCATAGGTCTAACAGGAGAAACCTAACAGGGGACCATGAGAAGGGAAAGGGGGGGAAAGAGTTGGGGAGAGGGAGGGAGGCAAATCATGAGAGACTTTTAAATGCTGAGAACAAACTAAGGGCTGAAGAGGGAAGGGGAAGGGGGTGATGGGCATGGAGGAAGCACTTGTGGGCAAGAGCACTGGGTGTTATATGGAAACTAACTTTGTAATAAACTATTTAAAAAACTTAAAATAAGATAAAATATATGGAAGACATAAACCACTTCTTTTCTCTCCCTCCTTATCTGTCGGTCCGTATCTCTCTATCATCTACCTATCTACCATCTCTCTGTCTCTAAAAACAAAGACACAGGCAGGCTTATAATTTAAAGCATAAAACTTTATTTCCTAGGCATTACTGTTTTCATGAGGACAAATGTGTTTTTCACTGCCCTGTTTTGCATACTACAATAGGTCATTCTGACTTTCATGTTCTGTAGAGAAAACCACCTTCTGTATTTGAAGTACAGACTAATTAATCCTATATTAAGAAAACCAATTACTCCCGAAAAGTCACTCGTGCGGCTGAAAGGTCAGTACTAAACTAGTCTTTGTTAGAAACTGAAAGGCGTAGCTCTAAATTAAAGAGGCATTAGGATTTGCATTCACTTAAACACAAATATGAAGAATCACTACTCTTTTCCTGCTATCATAGTTGTTTTCTTTTCTAGAATTATGGGGACATAGACAGCTATTCATAGCCAGGGAGCGAATTTGTACAAAGACGTACAAGTCATGTCCCTACTACATGGGTTCAGATACGACAGAATGGACTGGAGCCCCTCGGTCACAGGTGCAGTACGGTAAACTACACAGAAGATCAATGTCATCCGTCACGTCCTTTCTTGGCAGTTCAGTCTTAGAGAGAGAGGTTTCTCTGCTCCCAGTGAGTCTCTCTCACACTAACAATATCTGGTTTAGGCAGAGAGGCTCCGAAAAGTCTGGGGGTGGAGGGGTAGGGAGAGGTCCTATGAAAACACCTGACCTCTCCCGGAGACATATCAGAGCACAACTGGCCAGAGAGCTCTCCTCCACATGACCCGACAACACCCATCACCACCCTCCCTAGAGCTCTGACGTTAATTCACTTTCTCCTCACTCGGACTCTTGAAACGCCGAGCTTTGTTGAGCTACGAAATGACTCTTGATAGTGTCCAGTTCAGATTTTTCTCTGTCTCGGCAAATCCAGCTGATCATTTTCTAAGTAATTTTGCGGTGTTCCGTGCAGCCTTGCTGAGGTTGGTCGCTTCATTTATCGAGGCCCTTAATTATATTTTCGCTCAGTTTTCATTGATTTTTATTAATATTTTTTTCAAAATTGCGCCAAGAGTTGCATGAATTGATTTGCTGGGGAGGGATTATTTGCTTCAAATCATGTTCTTCGATTCAGGCGGCAATACTGTGGGTGCGATTTACTTGTCACAGAAGTCGCTTCTAGGTCAGATTACGTGGTCCTGAAGTTACACTTTGCTTTGAGCATTTGCAAGTGTTGTCTGGTCGGGGCCCTTGTTTGCCATGCCGCGTGCAGGAAAGGATCAGGCACTCCGAGATGTTGGTCCCGCTCATTCTTCCTCTGATGCTCATCTGAAGTAAAATGACTTAGTTCTTTATATTCTAGCCACTGCTGTCTTATTTACTTACGTATTACTCAGAAATAGTATACTTTCAATGAATGGTGTATGTGTTTGTAATTATTTTTTCTATATTCTATATGTTTTTACTAAATTCATTCAAAGGTAATTTTATGGCTAATGAATATTATGATAAAATTTGGGTTTACATTTTGTATTTTCACTTAATTCTCCAGAATTAGTCTTAATTGTATTTTACAAAATATCAGTTGAAATGAATCAAAATTAGAACAAAATACTGGTCAATGCACCACAGTTAGTTTGAGAAGCACTACTGTATGCCACAAACTGTATTACTCATTTTTACTCCTTTCCCTAATTTCCCCATTTATTTAAAAAGAAAATCCTTTAGGGGCACCTGGGGAGGGGGGGCTCAGTCAGTTAAGCGTCCAACTTTGTCTCAGGTCAGGATCCTGCAGTTCATGAATTTGAGCCCCATGTTGGACTCTCTGTTCAGCACAGAGTCCACTTTGGAACATCTGTCCCCCTCTCTCTATGCCCCTCTTTCTCTCTCTTAAAAAGAAACATTAAAAAATAAACATAAAAAAATAAAAGTAAATCATTTAGGTACCATGTATGTTCCCTTAAATATGGTCAAGAGCAACATTTAAGAAATGCTCAGATTGTCTTCAATGAAAGGCGAGGTTTAGACAGATCATACCCCCTGGCTAGGTCAATATTCTACCCCAAATTAGATCATCAGTAGTTATCTGGTCTCAAGCACAAACTTCTCGGGGGTGGGGAACAGCTATGATAAGAACAGACAGGAATGGATGAGGGCTGAATGAACGTGATACACTTAGTATTAGACTGGGGGTGGGGGAAAGAGGAAGAATCGTCAGAAGCAAAGGACACTCAAAAGCTGTGGCTCATGTCACTTGGGACAACATCGTGTAGGACGAATGTCCTCATGCAGTGGCTCTTACACACCTCACTCTCCAGGTGCCTTTCTAAACTTACAAATTAGTATCCCACCTGGCCATTTTACTGGTTTGGAAAATATCAATTTCTTTCTTAATTTCCCTTACTTATTAGTAAATATTTCTGTTAGACATACAGGTCCAAACTGAGGACCCTTCCCCAGAGTCCCGGTATTCTGTGTGTTGCTGTTATGTCCGATGAGATTCACTGATTCCGTAACTGGGTGCCTGAAGCTCCCTCTCCCCTTCACGCATTTCCCACACCCCTCACCCCTTCTCGTCTGACAGTCACGTGTTCTCTGTGTTTATGTCCAATTCCACTCTTTGCTGTTTATTTTAAGTTCCACTTGTAAGAGAAATCATATGGTATTTGTCTTTCTCAGGCCCTCTTGGCCCATCTATGATGTCTTAAGTGGCGTGATAGCAGCCTTCTTTATGGCAAACGTGAGTGTGCGTGCGCGCGCACACACACACACCTGTCTCCCTTATCCATTCATCTACTGATGGATACTTCAATTGTTTCCACATCTTGCCTAGTGTAAATAACCCTTCAGTAAGCCTGAGGATGCATATATCTTTTCAAATTAGTGTTTTCATTTTCTTTGGGTAAATAACAATAGTAGAATGACTGAATCACATGGTACTTATATTTTTAATTTTTTGAGGGACTTCTAGATTGTTCCTACAATGGCTGCACCAATTCGCATTCCCAGCAACAGGCCGTAAGGGTTTCTTTTTCGCCATTTCCTCGCTAACACTTGTTATGTCTTGTCTTTGTGATTTTAGCTGTTCTAACAAGTGGAAGGTGAGATATCAGTGTGGTGTGGGCTTTCACTCCCCTGGTGATGAGTGATGCTGTGCATTTTTTTCGTGCGTCTGTTGGACATTTATGTGTCTCCTTTGGAAATGTCTATTCAGGTTCCCTGCCATAAAGGGCTATTGCACAGCAAAGGAAACCATCAATACTAATTAAAAAATAATAAACCTACTGGGGCACCTGGGTGGCTCAGTCAGTTAAGCCTCTGACTTCGGCTTAGATCATGATCTTGCCATTCTTGAGTTTGAGCCCCACATTGGGCCCTGTGCTGACAGCTTAGAGCCTGGAGGTGCTTTGGATTCTGTGTCTCCCTCTCCCTGTCTGCTCCCCCCACCCCAACTCTCACTCTGTCCTCTCCCTGTCTCCCTCTCTCTCAAAAATCAATAAACGTTAAAACTTTTGTTTTAAAAACACAGCCTACTAAATTGGGGAAAATACTTGCAAATGATACATCTGATAGGGGGTTAATATATGAAATATATAAGGTACTTATAAAACTCAACACCAAAACAAAAACAAAAAGAAGCAATCTGATTTAAAACTGGTCACAGGACATGAAGAGACATTTTTCCAGAGAAAACACAGAGAGGGCCAGCAGACACAAGGAAAGGTGCTGTTTCCTTGATTCTTGATCTCAATTTCTCTCTCGCTGCCTCCCTCCCTCCCTCCCTCTCTCTCTCTCTCTCTCTCTCTCATTATTTTCATCATCATCCATAAAGGTTACTTTCAATGAAGTTTCGCTATGAAAAATACAGATATATTCTTAGTTTGCTTCTGCTAAAGCATTAAGAAATCTTCCAGTTTAGATATATTTTTAAGACAAAATTTTTAATGTTTATTTTTGAAGGGGAAGAAAGAGAGAGAGAGAGCGCGTGCACGCTCTCATGAGCGGGGGAGGGGAACAGAGAGGGAGTCACAGAATCCAAAGCAGGCTCCAGGCTCCAAGCTCTCAGCACAAAGCCTGATGCGGGGCTCGAACCCACAAACTGCGAGCTCATGACCTGAGCTGAAGCCAGACACTTAACCAACTGGGCCATCCTGGTGCCCTGGTGTATTTTCTGCTTTTTAAAAAAGAGTGAAGACACAATGCAGATGCTCTAACTTCTGACCTTTTGTGAGCTAACAATCGAGGATTTTTTATTTCTCACCACTTACTCAATTTCTAGCAGCGGCTCTCATTTGCTTGGAGTCTTCTCCCCCTTTCTAAGGGTGGCGAGCATGTTTCACTTCTAGCCCTTGCCTCGTGGACAATGCCAATCTCAGATGAGTAAGTCCCAACCCCCTGCTTCACACAACCCTCCCTTGGACCCACTGCCCGCTAATCCCAGGCCTAGTTCCTCCACGGGAGACTGACACCTCTTTCTGTAAATTCTTTGTTTGTTTTGAGCACACCCTGAAAAATACATCTAAAAAAATACTTCATTTCTTGGCGTGCCTGGGTGGCTCAGTGGGTTAAGTGTCTGACTTCGGCTCAGGTCATGATCGCATGGTTCCTGAGTTCGAGCCCCACATTGGGCTCTGTGCTGACAGCTCAGAGCCTGGAGCTGCTTCTGTGTCTCCCTCTCTCTCTGCCCCTCCCCTGCCCATGCTCTCTCTTTCTCAGAAAACAAACATTAAAAATTATTTAAAAAAGGAAAAATACTTTATTTCTTTTGAACTCCACTATTTTATATTTTGTCAGGATGGGATCTCATGCAGGGATGAGTCAGCCACAAGGCAGAAAATGGGTCAGAACACGGGCCAGAAGGAAGAGGGTTAGAAAGCAGTGTGGTGGCTCTTCCAGCAGCCCAGGGGAGAGACCATGGAGGCCGAGTGCTTCGGCCCTGCCCCCCTGCCCCAGCCCTGGGCGTCTTCCTTCCTAGGCTCCTAGAGGAGGCAGTGAGTTAGGCTCTAGCAGGAGCCTCAAACCAGATGGGCCCCAGGCGGCAGGTGCCCTCTCTGACCAAAGAAGGAAGAAGCGTCAGGAAACCTGGCTTCCAAGAAACCCCTGCCCTAAGTAATCAAGATCCTGTCCCCTTGTTAAGAACTGTAGATAAAAGATAGAAACCCAGTCCCCAGGGAACAGGGTTTCTCTCTCTCTCTCTCTCTCTCTCTCTCTCTCTCTCTCTCTCTCTCTCTCTCTCTCTCTGTCTCTCTCTCTCTCGCTCACTCACTCACCAGCTCCCACATCCCAGAGTGGACTTTTACTTTCATAAACTTTCCCCTGTGTGCCACTTGTCGGCTGTGTTGTATGTCTTTAGTTGAATTATTTCTTGTGATAGGACCAAGAGCCTGTGCTGACATCTTTGGGATGGGCTAGGTTGAGACCTCAGGGCCTGGGGTCTCCCCAGTTCATGGGGCAACAGTCGGACATAAACTATTTCTTCTATTTTTAGAAAGCTTTCTTTCTAAAAGAAAAGCCCAGTTTTTCTTTACCTGATAAAATACACTTTTCTGCTCACAGCACAAATCAACATTCCAGAAACCTGATTTAAGGCACTTCGATGAATTATTCCACATTCAAACAGCAGTGATATGCTAATAAAGATGTCCCTTATTAATTTAGGGTTTTATGCTTATTTCTGAACTGCCAATAATTTTCTGAGTGGCAGTGATTAAGTTTCCCTTCGAAGAAGCCACTCTGACCCTGAATTTCTAAGATTGCTGATTCCCACATGATGTTTGTCAAGAAAACAAGGCCAATCGTAGAAAAGAAAATCAGAGAAAACTAAATTCACAATCAGCATGCACTGAGATTTAACAGAATCCAAACCAAACCAAACCAAACCAAACCAAACCAACGGAAGCCCAGGTCCAGGCTACATATAGTAGGTATTAATTTAGATACTTTGTTCCCTAACAAATGTTGAAGCTTTAGGGCCTAAATCCCTCTTCCAGTGAACTTTGCTGAGCCTTCAGCGTGAGTGTGAGTGTGTGTGTGTGTGTGGGTGTGGGTGTTGAGAATACGCGTACATTATGCAGCAAGCAGTATTTGACACACAGCCATCTTGCAAATGCTTTGGTACCGTACAGTCAGTGAGGTCAGGGCTGCAGCTTGCAGGGCTGAAGACAGAGGCTGCCAGCCAAAGGGGTGGTAGAAACACTCACTAAAGAAAGAATGACAATGATGCAGATGAAGGGGATGAGGAGGAATCAGAAGGAAGGGGGCTGTGTGCCAGCAGAGGTGAGGCCATGGAGGTGACTGGAAAAGTCATGAGGTTAGCTGTTGTCATTGAAGAGGAATGGTTTTTTATACTTACTTCTCTAGAAAGAGACTCCAGACCTGATTTAATAGTTCTCTCCTTCACCTTACGTGTACAACGTGTATTCTATAGTGGTTTTAACAGAGTTGTGCAGCCAACACCACAGTCTATTTCAGAATACTTCCGTCGTCTCCAAGAGAAAACTTGTAGTCTAGGTATCACCCTGTAATTCCAACTGCCGTCTGCTCCAGGAAACCACTGATCTACTTCCTGGCTTTATAACATTGTCCATTCTGGACATGTGTTATCAATGGAATCATACGTCATGTGACTTTTTGTGTTTGGCTACTTTCACTTAGCCTTCTTTTCACGGTTTATTCATGTTGGGTCACAGTCAGTGAAGCATCTGACTTTGGTTTGGGTCATGATCTCATAGTTTGTGAGTTCGAGCCCGCGTCAGGGTCTGTGCTGACAGCTCAGAGCCTGGAGCCTGATTCCAATTCTGTGTCTCCTTCTCTCTCTTCCCTTTCCCTGCTCATGCTGTGTCTCTCTGTCTTTCTCTCAAAAATAAAATAAAAGAAAACAAAAACAAAACAAAAAGCAAAGTTGATGTACATTGAGAATGAATCACGACTTCATTTGTTTTATGGACAATTAATATTTAATTATATAGTTATACCACATTTTGTTTTTCCATTGATCAGTTCATGGATATTCTGAAAATTATATACAAGTTTTTGTGTGAACGTAGGTTTTGATTCAACCTAGCAGTGGAGTTTCTAGGTCATGGGGTAACTTAGGCTGAACGTTTTGAGGAATTGTAAGAGTGTTTTCCAGATGGCTGTTTACTCCCTTACTGCCAGTCACGTATGAGAGTTTTGATCTCTCCATATCCTCATCAACGTTTGTTACTGTATGATTTTTTTAAATCTGGCCATCCATGTGGGTTTAACGTGGTATATTATTGTGTCTTTGATGTTCATTCCATTATGACTAAAGATGTTGAGCATCTTTTCACGTACTTACTGGCCATTTGTATGTCTTTTTTGGAGAAATGTCTATTCATATCCTTTGGCCATTTTTAACTGTGTTATTATTGTTTTTACTCTTAAGGTTGCTAGAGTTCTTTATATATACTAGATACAAGTTCTGATTATAGACACATGATACATCAATATGTAACCCCACTCATGTATATTAGACTATGGACATGCAGAGACTCAACTGTCATTTAAGAGAAAATATAAAAATGAATTTCATGGCAGAGTGGGGAGAATTAATAGCATTTTTTCTCTTCCCTTTTAAAGATTAAATGAATCATAGTTGGTAGACAGAAATAATCTAATTGAATGTTTGGTGATTCTCCAAGTTCATCTACCTCTTGATAACTGAAGTATTTCCCATCTCGTGTTATCTTTCATATCATCAGGATGCTACAATGTCTTATTTTAGTGTTCTATAAACCTAGGGTATCTTAGTCCATTGGAAAGGTGTGCTGATGACAAGCATCCAAAGAATAGACTAAAATGGAATTTTATTCCAACTAGAAAATACAACCATCCATATAATAACTTACCGCTAACATTGCCTGAGGTACCTCCCAACAATATGCACAAATGAAATGTAGATGAGGGGTGTGTGTGTGTAAAAGTTGAACTATGATAAATCTAGATCTTGAAGAGACACTGACATGGATATTGGAAAGTCACTGGTAAATGGACACAGTTAAAAGCTATGGAACAACGGGAATATCTTAAAAAGAGAGAAAGCTAGGAAAAAGGAAAGAAGCGAGAACCTTGTAGAAGCTGGGCATTTGAAGACAAACTACAGAAAAGGTACGGAAAAGAAATAGCCAACATACCAGGAGGACAAACAGCAGTTGAGATAATGAATGCACCAAGACAAAAACAGTTTTTCAAAAAAGAGGGAAGAGGATAGTGATGTTGCTTCCATCAGAGTCAGCAGCATGATGCTTTGTGGTTTTTTATTTGTTTTTGTTTGTTTGCTTGTTTTCCTTTGTCAAGTGCATCTTCAGGGATGCTTTACAGAAAGAAAAAAAAAAAGATTGCAATGGCCCATTGAGTGAGTAAAAGTAAGGTAATTAAAGTAAGGAACTGAGAAGTTTACAACTAAGTGGAGTAGATAAATGAAGGGTTGGTGGAGAAGGTATTTGTAGGGTATATCTGTAGGAATAGTTCTTGTTTGGCTGTGGACTTCTATTTGGGGGCTGACAAAAGTCCAGTACCTAGGGCCAGATTAATAAAACAGGATAAGGAGGAGATAAATAAAGTATGAAATCTTGAAAAAGACAAAGCGAGTGACCTTTGCAAAACACCAGGAAAAAGATTCTTCTGAGAATGGACCTGGAGGCAGAAATACACCCCAGAGAACAAGAAGTCAAAGGAAATAAAAATAGGCTTGCTTAGTAATAACTGGAAACCACAAGCCACCCACTTCAACCTACACGTTTCATCCCTTTCTGGTCTCAGTGGACAACCCAGACTCGTCCCATTTTGTAGCAGCTCACTCAGGAATAGTTTCTCTTTTCCAAAGCTGTCCCCACGAAGCTGTCATATTCCCCACCTAGGGTTTTAAGAATGCATGACTGCTCAGGATGGTCAGATTATCAGGATCAACCCAAAACACACTGACCCTGATCCCCTCCTTGTGGTTCTCTGGTATTCAGGATAAGCGTCCCTCTAGACGGAAGCCCTTCTCACCATCCAGGCTCCCTCTCTGCTCTGTATGCTTGACCTTTTCCTCTTTCCTTCTTCAGCAAGCGGAACAAACATGGTCCATGAGGAGGTGAGTAACTCACGCCCCTGTGTGGGCTCAGTTGAGAGCTGACATAAACAAGATGTGATGGCACAATTTCAGGTTCATGAACAGCAGGGAGAATTTCAAGGCCAGATTTAGAAACACTGTCGGGCCTTAGAGCAAGGAGGTGATGTGCTCAAAGACCACAGTCCAAGGAGTTACTTCAAACCCGGTCTTCCATGTATTTGTCCACACTCCACATTCGTGAAGCCGTGTTTCCAGCCACACCGTGCATACCCCACGTGAATGTACAACCACTTGACGTAGCTACACTCGCTCACAGTGAAGAGGCAGAGGGCCCCTTCTTAGCAGTTCTGAGTGAAAAAGACAGCGTCCCCATGCTCGTTCCGTTCAACTCGGAGCAGTTCTGTGATCCTGGGAAGTAATTTAATCTCTCTGCATTTCATGTTTTTAGTGCCTTGTCCAGGGCTAACCTTTCTTATTTCCCAGAGGTTTGGGCAAGTTTAGCAAAATCATAGACATCTTCATGTCCTCCTCAAAATAGATAAGGCAACTCGTACCAATTAGAACATTTTTCTTTCTTCGAACCTGAATACCAACCTTATCCCAAACTGATGTTTTCTTTTTAGTTTTTTGGAAAGTGAATTAGGAACAAATGTGTGCCAGTTGTTAGGTCACAAAAATAACTGCATCAGTGATTTCATTTCCTACTTGAGAGCTACTTCCACTTACACAGACAGGGTGCTCCTCCTAAAATCCCCTCCATCCCCCGGCTGCTGACTGTGTGTGAAGCAGTCAGCAAACGTTCTGTCCGTGTTACCTAAGAATCCCTTACAAGAGCCTGTAATGTAGATGTGAACATTATCCCCTCTTCACAGATGTTGAAACTTATACCCATCCAGAGAGGATAAATACTTTCACAAGAGCTTCTAATGAGGTTCAAAAACTCCCGTTATAGAGAAAGAGGGAGGAGTCAATGACTCACCAAAGGGCCTACAAGAGCATCTCATCTCATTCTAGGCTCACTTAATAAATTAGTTGCCTGAAATTACCTGGACAGCATTTTTAGACTAGACATCTCAGCTTCTCACTCAAAATAATGATATAATGACATTTTCTCCATTACTTTAGGAGGCAGATGTAAGCATCAAATGAGATAAAAAAAAAACAACTATTGATGTGTTCCACACATCTAAAAATCTACCTGAAATATTTCATATTATCAACTCAAAATTGAGGTGCATGGATTTCATTCATGGTCTGCATTAATGTTCTCATTTGGAAGTAAAGTGGCTCCACTGATTTTCCCATTGTTATGCCATAATGCATAATTCCTGGCCTAATTCCCATTCCTTACCACGGAGAATACAAAATGATTAAAATGCAGTGACCATAATAGGATAGAATGACTCGTTTGTACATTCATCCATTTGAAATGGAAGAAGCATTGGGGGTCAGTTTAAGAACATGTTTAGCGTGTGAGACAAGGAAGAAATAACTATCAAGTGGACAGTTTGATACAGATAAAATCAGGCCTCTGTAACAGAATCCACAGCAGGTAAAGGAAGTACAAAAGACTACAAAACAGGGAAGAAAAGTGTTAAGTCAGAGACGTGCAACATTCTAATTATTATTATGTTTCAATTGTCAATGGAATTTGGCAGTAAATAAATCTAATAATAACTGAGGTGTGTTTACAAAGACTACCCTCTGAATTTGATATGTTTGGCATGAACAAATCATTAGCAACAGTAATAGCAATTGGTGCCGTGATTAATCAAACATTTGCACAGCCTTTATGCTATGAAGATGTAGTTGTGAACATAACTGGTAAGATACTCCAATTTCTTAGGCATCCTGTGAATGGTTATGGCTGTTGCTATATTTTAAGTCTAATTTGCTTTTCTTGAGCTCTTTCCCACTGTACTCCATGAAGACATCATTATGTTTAAGGATACATTTTACTTGGTTCTTCTCAAAAGATTAATCTTTTATCATTCATGAAAGAGAGAAGTAGATTCAAGAATACTACATAGGTAGCTATTGGGATAAACTTTTTTTTTAACTTTCTTTTTCTGGTAGGATTCAGAGAAATTCAGTAATCTGTTTGTTATTAAAACATAAATGAAATTGGGGTGCCTGGGTGGCTGAGTCAGTTGGGTGTCTGTGAGGTTCATGATCTCGTCGTTCGTGAGTTCGAGCCCTGCAACGGGCTCTGTGCTGACAGCTTGAAGCCTGGAGCCTGCTTCACATTCTGTGTGTGTCTCTCTCTCTGCCCCTCCCCTGCTTATGCTCTGTCTTTGTCCCTCAAAAATGAATAAGTGTTAAAAAAATTTTAATATAAATGAAATAGATTAATAAACAAGATACCCCAAATTAACAATATGAATATGATTATTAAACAGCTACAGAAAATGTGGTAATAACAGGTTCAATTCAAATATTGATTAAGGAGACAGTTGGATACAGACTGAACCCCAGCCATGAGATAGAACATCTATGGGCTTTTGTTCAGATAACTGAGACTGTCTAATGCTCGTACCTTATCATGTCATCTTGGAGATCTGGTGCATTTGCTCTCTCCCCAACACTCACTGTCTGCTGTGGAATAGTCCCCTTCCCCACAGGCCACATACTACGTGACCACGGGAGCTACAGAGAGCTCCTGGCTTTCCACCGAGGCATACATCAAATGTGAGACAATCACAATTATTTTATATAAGATTGCATAGTTTTTACAAAATTTTATAATATTTGCTACTACTATAGTCATTCATGGATCAATGATACCTGCTGTTTCCAGTGCATTATCAGTATAATAATAAACCCCTCTTCCATGGCAGTTTTGTTAGCACAAGTGAGAATCACGGAAAGACTGAGGTAGAGACATGAGTGCGGGCCAACTTAACTGGGAACCTTTGTGGGGAGGGGGGACTCTCCCGAGAAGGCCCTGAAGCCTGGGTAAGTGGGCAGGACAGATGGAGGACAGCAGTGCAAGCTGGGAGTCCTGCGGGAAAGTCAGGGCAGTGGGGACAAGCCAGAGGACCCCAGACCTGCTTTCACTGCATAGTTTACAAAGGCTTGATTTGCTCATGTTTTTTAATGGTTTTGGTTGACAATTTGGGTCCAAGAGGATCTTCACACAGGAGAGCCTTCTGCACCATAGAGAAGAAGGCCATGGGATATGTGTGACCACCAAAAAATTTTCATAAGCCTGGACTCAAATCCTTACCACAGACATTCCTCTCAAGTGCACAGGAGGACATCTTAAATTCATAGACCACCTTTTCAGCTCTGATTGATGTTTCGATGAAATGCGAGTTTGGAGTATTCAAGCATATGCCTCCCCCCCCCATCAGCACACCCAGTGCGGAGCCCAGAACCCTGACTCCAGCAGGGCTCTAATAAATATTTGTCAAGCGCAGGGATGAATCATTACAAGGTGACTGCATTGCAAATTAACCTCATCCCAGCACTGCCCTTAATCAACCCCCGCTGTCCCCCCAGGGCACCTCTGCTCCCTTCCGTCCCCAGCACTTGCCGAGGTGTGTCTCCCATCACTGCCATGCCTATTTCCTGAATTTCATGCCACAAATTGAATTTTCGTATATTCCATCCAAGAGTAGTGACATTCTCAAAGTGCAGACTCAGGTTCCGAATCTCATTTCCTACACGCCTCCGGCAGTCAGCAGATTGGGTTCTAATCCTCGGTCTCACACGGAGAGGCATGGACAAAGCAATTCAGTGACCTCTGCTCGTCATGGTGAATCTGCCTCCGTCACAAGGTGGCGGCGGGGCCCGACAGCCTTTCCACATGAAAGTGCGCTGCGCAAAGTATAAGCCGCCCCACAGTCAGAAGACGTATTTATCAACCAACTCTACGCGCCGCATGGCCTACTGGTCCCCATTGCAATTGCGGAGACAGGTGGATGGGCCTCTAGTTTTTTTTTTTTTTTTTTTTTTTTAAGTCTTCCTAGGTGTGGGTTATCACAGAGGTACTCGGAGGAGGAGGGGGCACACGGACACGAGCGGAGTTTAGTTGTGAAGGAGAGGACACGTCTCACTGGGAGAATGACAGGAACGGGAACAGTAGGGCTGCGCGGGGTTAATGAAGAAAGGATGCTGGACGGTCACGGCCCCCAAAGTTGAGGCTCACTCATAGATGTTACCTGTGAGGAAAAGCATTTGGGGTTCGTTTGTTAGCAATCGGGAGCCACAGAGCTATCTGCCCACAGATGAGGATGGAAAAATCTGTTAGGAAGAAAACTGGCAGCAAACCGAGGAAGGAACTTGAATGGAGAAGGGAGGAATGATCGAACAGTGACATCAGAGCCGCAGAAGAGGAGGAAGGACCAGACAGCAAATGCCGTGACTCCCGAGTGACGCTCAATCTGTCAGCCTCAGACTTTCTTTGGTCTACAGAAGGCTATTTGTTTAATTAGTTCCCATTACGTCTATGTTAAGATATTCCACTAGAAAAACTGTGTATTTCCAGATGTGTTTTTTGAGAAAGGTGATGGCAGGGGGATGCAGAGATGAGTGAAGAAAGGAAACCAAACTTGTTCCTCGGTGGGAAGAAATCAGACGTGTCCAGGTTGCCAGGGAACTCACCCTGGCCTGTCATGGCTGAGCACCGTGACACCGCATCAGAAGGAGATGGTGCTAAGACCCGAGGTCAATGGTGGATGCCCAGTGGTAGAGTCGGGAGAGAGAAATGAAGAATGGCTTAGATATGGCATGAATCCATATGCACATATCCCTTGGACAACTGGAAATTCTCACCTCTAAGTCAGAAAAGCCTTGAAGGCAAAGGTTATGAAAGACTGTGAATAATGACCTGATCTTAAGAGAGTCCATAAGGTAAAAAGAAAAGGGGGCTGAGGATGGAGAACTAGGTGATAGGGGGATGAAAAGACATGGTCAGAGCATATTTAAAGGGGAGTACTTAAGAAAACCAATTATTCAGTCATTAAAAATAATGAATGTAAGACGTGTAATTTTGTGAGGATCAGCTCTTTGTCACTCTCTTCATGTACAAAGGAAAAAACTATAAATTTAGCGCTTGTGTTCAATGAGAGAGAAAACATTTTGTTTTCAATCTTTTTCTTTCATCCTATATATAAAGAATTTAAAATTCTTGATTATTTGTCCTGAGCAGCCAGGCACAGGATGTATTCAGCCTTGAAAATATTTCCTGACACCTTGCATTAGCAGTTCCTAAACTTCATGGGTGCTGCCTTATGCTATTCAAGGTAAGAGTAGAAACCAAATGGCCGAAAGAAAACAGAGAAGGCAGAGAATACCTGCATCGATGGTTCCCTATGTAGGAATGAAGACAGAGAGTCATTCACAGTAGGGAGCAAGGTGCTGTAAGGAGCCTTTGAGCCCGTCCTTCTGAAATCTTTCCCTAGATTACTCTTATTCCAAGGGAAAAAATAAAAATCATTTGGAAAAGCATTAGGTTTCCTTTTGAGGAATCCCGCATTCTGAAGTTTTCTAATACCATATATAAAATCGGGTGAATCGTTTAAATGAGGTAGAGTGCCTTGTTCATAACTTATATCAATGAAGGAAAGAAATTCTTACTTGATTCAACATGTGTTAGGAAAATAAACCAAGACAATGAGTTTTTCAGGGATTGAAAAATAAACTGGACATTTACTCCAGTGTCAGTGGGGCTCTCTGGGCACCTTCTCAGCCAATGGACGACTTTTCTTCATGTCATTTATTGCCAGAGGACATTTTAGTTTCCGTTAGAAAATGACATATCTGTTACCAAACTCCAATTCCAAAAGCTTTAGACACTTGCTTTAAAGCTGTTTTCAAGATTCACAGCCTGAAATAGTGTGGGCAACTGGACTGTATCAGGCTCATTCTTCTATTGTTAAAGTAGGTACAAGAAATGGCACATATTTCCTAGTGTTTTAAGGAGCCTAAATAGACAATGCAATTAGGGAACTCAAAATATGGATTTGGTCATGCACTTGGCCATTTATTGAGATGAAAACTTCATCTTGTAGTTACTTCAGGAAGAAGCGATGCTGTGTGTGTGAACCTGGAGTCTCAAGGAAGGCCTTGCATGGATAGAAAGTGGTTTATAAATGTTTAATACCAGCTCTGAAAATGTATCATACCTCATTAACATTTAACAGCCTTATGGTGTTCTTTAATTCGAGATTCATTTTTTTTACTACAACAACTACAGTATGAATAATAAACCACTCAGATGTTGCACTTATACTTTATTCCTTATTTTTTCTAAATAGTTATCATCCGAATGCAAAATGCAGGCGGCTATTTGAATGTTTTATATTTAGCTGTTGATTCATGTGCGTATGTAACCGGGCCTGTAGGTCTGAGCTGGTATCTAGTTCACAGAGTGGCAAATTTTCGATAAACTTTGAGAACATTCACAAAACCTGGACATACATGAAGTCGTAAGATGTTTGGAGATATATACTACAGATATTTATATGTGCAATAGCTATGAAGTTAGAGATATGCATGCATATGTGTGCATATGTATGTGTGTGCATATATCATACACACTCCTGAAGTGGTAACACGAGTTTTAACACAACACTGGATGTTTCAATATGAACAATGGCAAAAATAATATGTTCCTTCCCAACAGACTTCATCACAAGTCATAGGAAACACACAGAGTAATTTTTGGATTGTGGAGAAGAGTTTTGCCATGCCTCCACAAATCCTTCAGGTAAAACCACTTAACGTAGTCACAGCATTACAACTCAAAAGATTTCTCAAATAATTTAATTAAGAGAAAAAGTATCAGGGAATATTACATTTTGGTTAATATCAGGCAACAAGAAAGCGACCAGGGATAACTGCATTAACTTTGCCAAAGACAAGCAGTCCAAATTAATCTACAGAAGTCTGGTATCAAATTATACAACCAAACTTCTAGTTATAACTGGTCGTAGATCCCAGTGGATCCCAAAGATCTGACCTACATGTCAGTATCCCAGGATACTGATTCCTTTTAGACTCCCGGATGTCTCCTTGACTCTGAGATTGTGATTTTATATATCAAGAGTTGGTCCTGAAAATCTGTAGTTTTTGAAGCTCTTTCACTGATTTTAATACAAAGTTAGGAATGGGAACTACTGGGTTAAATCATTGTCAGAAAAAAGTAAAATATAAGTATCCATTTATATAAGATAGGCATAAGATATACAGAGATATAGTATATCTACAACATATGTAACATATAGGTCTATATTTATTATTTAGGAAAAGATAAAATTAATACACCTATAATACCAGATTTCATTTGTGTTAAGCATCCTGGTTCTTCATTTTCCTGGGAGAAAATACCTCTATGCTTAGTACCATCTGTAGGAGAGAAATCCACGTTAACTATGTCATCAGTCCTCAAGATGCTTCGGATGTGATTGAGAAAAGTCTATCAAAAGATTCTTTCACAAATTTTCCCGACTGCCCTTCTCTTTCTTTTCTGCCTAATACACCTCTCTCAATACTCCAACAGTCACACCAATATCACCTCCTCAAAGACCATCTCACACATTATCTGTTTATTGATCACCCTGGGCACTCCAGGGCAAGCCAAGCATTTTCACTTCTGTTCTCTCCTAACTCGGAACAAAACACAAAACACTGGAAGGCCTGGGGGGCAGGACATCCTCACAGCTATTGGATACAGCCTGCACTCGGTAAGGACTCTGGCTGTCTCATCTTAGAGGGGGATTAGTTAGAAAACTCACAGTGGCTCCCATGACTAACAGGAATCTCAAAAGAAAGGACCTGGAAAGTGTCATGGAAATAAGGATGTTACAGAGCTAGCAGGAGATTCTGGCTGGGAGAGGACAGCCACTGTCATAAGCCACCTGAGGCTGCTCTTTGCCCCGGACATGAGTGGACCCTCTGCTCACCACTGCACATGAGACCCACCACCACCGGAAGACTCTATTCGTGCTCTGGGCCCAATGAATGATCCCACTTTTTCAGGATCTCCAGTAACGAGCGATCATATGTCCAAATGTACTATATGATGTCTAGAAAATCCGCAGGGCCCCACCACTTGAGGTAGACCTCCTTCACACTGGCAGAGGGTCCCAGCCTGGCAAATTGTTCATCTTCTGTTCCCAATAGCCCCAGATTATCAGATTGTCAGAAATATATCACTAGAAGTCCACTTGTATGTGGAATTTAAGACAAAATATGGACATCGGTAAAGAGAGAGAGAGAGAGAGATACCAAGAAACAGACTCTTAACTACAGAGAACAAACTGATGGTTACCAGAGGGGAGATGGGTGGGGGGATGGATGAAATGAGTGATGGGTGCTCGTGATGAGCACTGGCGGATGACAGAAGTATTGAATCACTATACTGTACACCTGAACCAATGTAACACCTACGTTAACTATACTGGAATTAAAATTTAAAAAACTTAATATATATTTTTAAAAAGCCACTAGAGTATCAAGGCTGTATATTTTACAGAGTTACTTCTTTTTTAATAAAAAGTTTATTTATTTAGACAGAGAGAGAGGTGGGGAGAAGGGTAGACAGAGGGAGAAAGAGAATCCCAACCAGGCTCTGTACTGTCAGCAAAGAGCCCCATATGGGGCTCGATCTCAAGAACCTGTGAGATCAAGACTTGAGCCAAAATCAAGAGTCAGATGCTTAACCAACTAAGCCACCCAGGAGCCCCTAGAGCGTTACTTCTTAACCTCACATATCATAAACTCCTTCACCCCAAGCACGGAATTCTTTTATTTTTACTTTCTTTCTTAGAAGTTTAAGTGTGTCTTTCTCTTGGCCTTCCTGGAGTTCTTTCCCACAGGTTTTAACATATGGTTCCATTTTTAATTGTTATACTCTTGATACCCACAATATTCTATTTTAGTTTTCTACTTGATCCAAGTGCTCTTTAAGGCAAATATTTTAAGTTCCCAAGCAGTAGTGTCATTTTGTTTTTTGGATGATGTTGTGATTTTTAGCTTATTGAATTGTAATCAGGGAATTTGTCAATGTCTTCTACTTAGTAGAATATATTGCTTACTCTGACTGCCTTATGATAGTTTTTTATTTCTTAAAATGGTGACTGGCACTCTGTGTTTTCTGCATGTAGAGTGATCATATACAAACATAAACATAATATAACAATAATTTACACTATTCTGTTATTCGGTGTCTGTTTGTTTGTTTGAGGGTCTTTCCCCCTTCTCTACAGTTACTACCACCACTCCTAGACTGGGGATGGCAAGCTATTTTTATGAAGAGTCAGACAATAAATACGTTAGGCTTTACATGCCATCCTGGCTCCACTGAAATGAGCTAGCTCCTCCTTCATAGCCCAAAGAAGGCCACTGGGAAATAAATTGAAGGACACCACCGTGGGCCGGTGAGGCTCCCTGAACAATATCAGGACCCACTGGTCTGTGAGCAGTGATGCATCAATTGCTACTATAAACTAGTGTTTCCCACATACTTATCCCCACAGTTCCTCCTGTTTTTTGCATTACAACAAGCCATGTCACATTATGTGGTACTCAGCTATTCAGAAAATATTACATTTTTACTTTCAATATAGATTTTTAGATTTTTTTTTCAATAATTGCTCTGTCTAGATCTCTTGATGGCCTTTTCTCCGAAAGTCAAACTCTGGTGTAATTAAGATTGTGGTTCTCTGTTTTCTTTCTGTTTGCTTTCACTGATAAATCACCTTTCAATGTGGATGGACAAATTTTACTAAGGTACATCATCTTGGAATTCTTGCTTCTAATAGGTAAATCTAGGCAGTTTATTTTTACAGAGTGGACATGGACAACTGGTGGTAATTTTATACTTTCTCATATTTTTGTTTTTATCTTTCCTTTTAAGTTTTCACTGAATGATCTGTGTTTCTGTTTGTGTCACTTACATATTAGTTTTATGTTCTTTTACTTACAGAAGTTTCATTTTTGTTCTAATAGTTATTCCTATAATATTAGTTTTGTATAATTATCCTGATTATTTATTTTCTCACATAGTATCTACTGATTCACTTTTGTGAGTAATGAGGACATTCATCTGTTTCTAGGTCTTTTTTCCCCCACCCTCTGCTGTCAATTGTATAAGATTTATTTTTCTCTCTTTTTCCTTAGTGTTTTCCTTTTAAAAGTAAACACATTTAGGGGTGGCTGGGTGGCTGAGTCACTTAAGCATCCAACTCTTAATTTTGACTCAAGTCATGAGTACATGGTTTGAGAGTTCAAGTCCCGCATCCTGCTCTGTGTTGACAGCATGGAGCCTGCTTGGGATTCTCTCTCCCTCTCTCTCTCTCTCTGCCTCTCCCTTGCTCTATCTCATTCTCACTAAAAAAAACAAATAAACTTAAAAACTATTAAAGATAAACATACACCCCTATTTCTCAACTTCTTTACAATCTCTCAACTTTTGTTATCTACTTCTTATTTACATTATCGGCTTTGCAACATCAATATTCTACATGTAACATGAATGTCCATTTCAATTAGGTGTAATCCTACAGTGAATTATTTTTAATGCCCCCCCCCCAATGGTTTTCAGTTATTTGCCAGCAAGGTTTTCTGCCCAGTATTTTCTACGAGAAAAGCCTCTTCAACTCTACTCCCAGAATTCTTTCAATATTTTTGAGACATTCTTTGTATGTGAATGACAGTTGGGTTGACTCTAAGCTTATTGCTGGGTGACACTTGAATTGATGTCATTGTAAGCACCATTACACTCTAAGCACTGCAGGTTACCCTAGTGATGTGAACCAGCATGGTATTTTCCTTCTTAGAAGTTGGTAGTCTTTGACTTGATACCCAAAGAGCTTTTTTCCTTAACGCTGTCAAGTAGTGACTTCGCCAACATACCTGTGCATTGTTTCTTTTCCCAATGTACACTGAGAAGATTCTCTTGTTTATTAAAAATAACCTTCACATTATAATTGTAATTTTTTTATTTTTCATTTTCTGCTATGGCTTTAGTTCTCTATTCAGTGGACACCAAATAAGTATATAATGAATACCCTTGGTCTGTCTTTGCCCGGTGTAATGTAGTCACAATATTTTTTAGCTATACATTTATTTTTAATTTGTGATTCACGCATTTCTGAGTCCTCTCTTTCTCACGTCGTGTGTTCTCGGTGGTGGGGTTTCCTGTGTTTTGTTAGCTTTTGCTGTGGCTCCTTTTCAATTATACTCCGACTCTCCCCAGTGCTGAGCTCTCTGCCAGCTCGTATTTCAGCCTCTGTCTTGCACCACGCATCCCCTAAGCTTTTGCACAGGGGATCTTCTCCAATTTTATAAGGGCAATCGCTTCATTAAAATTTCATTCTCTTAATTCACAGCAATATATTTGGGCCTGATTGTCATCTGCTTTCTGGCAAGACCTGCCCACGGAGTGTTCTTTGTTGCTGTGTTTTCCTATCTGCGGCCCCTTTGGCAGGGTTCTTTCTGCACGGTGAGCAGAGGCTAGCTCTTTTTTCATTTCTTTCCTCGTCTTTCTTGAGTGAGCTGTTTACAGAAAAACAGATATGGGTGAGGGAACAGGGCAGGGCTCTGTGCCTGGCTGGAGAAATCTTATTTCACCTTGGATTCTGGTACATGTGAGATGTTTTAACCTTTAATTTTCCTGAACGGTCGAAACTCAGAGCTGCTGACTCGCTCTCCACGCAGCAGCGCCTTCCCCCGCCTTCCCCGAAAATGCGGCCGTGGTCCAGGGGTTCTAGAAGGAATGGCCGGCAAGGCTAAGGAAACGTGCTGCCCAAGGCCTTGTGCAGGACGCAGCGCCTGCCTTGCAGAACTGTCCTTGGCTGGGTGTCCCTGGGCGGGAACCAGAGGCCATGGGACCTGCTTCTGTGCGCGGACTCCGCCTTGGCTCTTCCAAGCATCCTGCCTGGAATGTAGCTGAGAAACCCAGACTCCGCCTGCCTTGAGTGGTCGGCTTCCTCTTCCTAATTGGTTTTAATTATGGAGACCAAAAAAAGGTGTTTTTTCTTCTTATTCTTCATTTTAAAACATGAAGCTTTTTTCTTTGAACTTTATCATATTTTAGGAAGTTTTAGAGAAATATGCCATTACCCTGTCCTACTAAAGGCAAATGAAACAGCCTGATGTTAGGAGGTGGGTGTGAGGGGCAGAACTTGCCAACAGTCTATTTATTGCATCCTTAGCCACCAGCATTTTAAAGATATTTCCCTTATGCATAATATTTTTGTATCTATTAGTAGTTTTGGATCAATGAACATCACTAAAATTGGTACATCTAAACATTTTGAAAAAATACCAATTTTAAACATAAAAATATTAACAAAAACATAATTTTAATTATATAATTTTATATAAAATATAGATATAAATTTAAAATAAAAACTATTACCCTACTGAATTATAATCCTTACCAGAAATAAGGCATTAAAATATCATATAAGGGCGTCTGGGCGGCTCAATCAGTTAAGCATCCGACTTTGGCTCAGGTCATGATCTCAGAGCTCATGAGTTTGATCCTCTGTCCCCTTCTCTCTCTGCCTCTCCTCTGTTTTCTCTCTCAAAAATAAACATTAAAAATCATATATTGCATACCTGAAACTAATATTATACTGTATGTTAACTAAGAGGAATTTAAATAAACACTTTTTAAAAGTTAAAAAAAAATTGGGGCACCAGAGTGACTCAGTTGGTTAAGCCTCTGACTTTGGCTCAGGTCACGATCTCAGTCTGTGGGTTCGAGCCCTGCATCAGGCTCTGTGCTGACAGCTCAGAGCCTGGAGCCTGATTCAGATTCTGTGTCTCCCTCTCTCTCTACCCCTCCCCTGCTCTCTCTCTGTCTCTCTCTCTCTCAAAAATAAAATAAAACATTTAAAAAAGTAAAAATTAAAAAAAAATAAAAATTACATAAGCCATCTAGAAAGAAATCAGCAAAAATGGCTCAAAAGCCAATAATGGAAATGAGTATACCACTATTGAGCCCCTCAATGAAATCCCGATAGGTTCAATTTTGATTTCAATTCAGGCAGAAGTCATATGTTTTGCTAATAATCCTGTGTTATGCCTACATTAAAACTTTATAACATAAAGACTCTCATGGCCATTAGGGCTGACAGAAATCACAAGCAAACTAGCACAAGAGAATGAAGTGAGCTTCACAGCAGAATGGGCAGCTCCAAGCCCCTAACGCTCACAAAATGCTTCAAAACAATCAGAAACGGTCAGAACAGGCTTTGTCAGAATTGTGGGAAAAAGTCAGAGGTTTACAGCGGCCAAGTCAGCCCTGAGTCAAGAGGAAGGCAAGGGTGACCAAGCCCCAGCCACCGAGGTCCTGAAAGCTGCACAGCGGGTTCCCAGGGGGGGACCTGAGGTTGTCGGCGCAGGAGCAGAACTCAGTCTGAGTACTCGGGCAGATCTGGTTCCATCGCCTGGGGTGTTAGGGGTCTAGTGCAAGGGGCTCTTCTCTGCTTTGCCCACCTCGGTGCTCACCTGGGCTAGGAAAGGATAGGGCCTTAGCTGAGAACATTGTAAACTGATGACCTAGCTCCAGATGGCTGGACAAAGTGACCACAGCTGGGAGCCCACAACAGATCACCGAGGTCCTGGGAGGAAGGGCTGGAGACAGTTGCTCTGGTCAGGGCATGAGAAGCACCATTTCAACAGCCACACGCATGTCCCAGGGCAAGGTGGACACTCCACAAAGGTCTTAGACGTCCTTGTGCTCTGACGTCAGGCTGATCCTCGGGCTCAGGGCAAGTCTGGATGACCAGTGAAGGAGTGCTCAGCACACGTCAATCTACAAAAACTAGGAGAGGTTTGTTTTGTTTTTTGTTGTTGTTTTTCCCTCTCCCGGCATCTGTCAAAGCCCTTGTGGAATGTACCATAAGGAGCATGGAGCATTATTATCCTCAATAATCACACACGAAAAGGGATGTGATCTCTGCAAGAATACTTGTGAAAACACCAAGTCACTACACACACTGAATCGTAAACCTTCACCAAACAAAACCACCTTTCTGGAATGGAGAGGATGTGATTTCCACCGCTGCCACATTATAACGTCCAAATGCCCAGTTTTCATCGATAAACAAATTACGTGGCATAAAACAAACTGGGCAGCTGATTGGTCAAGCATCTGACTTGATTTCAGCTCAGATCATGATCTCACACTGGGCGAGATCAGGCTCCACATCAGCTCTGCGCTAACAGTGTGGACCCTGCTTTAAGATTCTCCTTGTGCCTCCCTCTCTCTGCCTGCCTCACATCTCTCTTTCCCTTTCTCTCTCTCAAAAATAAATAAACATTTTAAAAGAACTAGGAAATTATGTCTGTTGTAAAGGAACAAAATCAGTCGATGAACAACCCCCCTGAGGAAGTCCAGATGTTAGGTTTACTAGACACAGACTAAAACCACAGACTTAAATATGCTCAAAGAGCTGATGGAAAACATGGAAAAGAAGTAACAAAAAAAGATTGCAGGTAAAACTGGTACTTTAGCTGTGGTCTGTGATTCCAATTTTTGCTTCTCACAACTAAAAAGACAGATAAATAAACATAAAAATGCAAATGCATGTATTGGGCATACAATGTATATGATGTTAGCAACAATAACAATGTTACTGGGGAAGAGAGTTGAATGGCAGTAGAATTTTCATATGCTATTGGAGGTAAATGGGTAAGAGTTTAAATCAGACTGTTATACATTTAGGAGATTAAACACAATTCCCATGGAAACTATAAAACATTGCTGAAATAAATTAATAAACACCTAAATGACAGGATCCTGTGTTCATGGATTTGGAAGATTTCATATTGTTGGCTATCAATAGTATTAACAATGTACACATTGAAAACAATCTCTATCAAAATTGCAACAGCTTTTTCCCCCTAGAAATGGAAAAAATAATCACTAAATTTATATGGAATTATAAGAACTCAAAATAATCAAAAGAAATCTTAAGAAGAAAAAAGGAAAGGTATAAAGCTAGAAGGCTCACACTTCCTGATTTCAAAACTTGATACAAATCTACACTAATTTAAACAGATACAAATCCACACTACTTAAAACAGTCTTGTACTGACATTGGATAGACAGGTAGAACAATACAACAGAATCGAGAATACACCAATATCCATGTATCAACAGCCACTTGATTTTGACAAGAGTGCTGAGGCCAGTCAATGGGGAAAAATTGGACTTTTCAACAGATGGTACTTCAGCAAATAGATTTCCATATGCAGAAGAATGGATTTGGACTCCTACTTCACACCATGTATATGAATTAATTCAAAATGAGTCAACAGCTTAAATATATGAGCTAAAATCATAAAGCTCTTCAAAGAAAATATAAGGATAAATCTTGATGACCTCAAATCTGGCAATATATTCTTAGATACAATGCAAAAGCATAAGCAACAGAAAAATATTAAATAAATTGGATGTCATTAAAATTTAAAACTTTTGTGCATCAGAAAACACTATCATACGAGTGAAATGGTACCTATAGAATGAGGAAAATGTTTGCAAATCATATATCTGATTACGGTTTATATAAAGAATTGCTGCAGCTTAGAATAAACACAAGCAAAGAGATTTTTTAAATGGGCAAAGGATTTGAATAGACATTTTCCCCCCAGAGATACTCAAAGGGGCCAATAAACATAAGAAAGATGCTCAACACCATCAGTCATTAGGGAAATGCCAATGAAAACCATCCTGAGATACCACAGCGCATCTAAAAGGATGGATGTAACTTTTTAAAATAAAAGAAAATAACCACTTTGGTAAGAGTGTGAAGAAGCATTCTTTATTGCTGGTGAGCATGCAAAATGGTGCAGCCGCTGTGGGAGACAGCTGGGCAGTTCCTCAAAATGGTAAACACAGAATTATTATCAGACCCAAAAATTCTACTCCTGATATGTACCCAGGATAAAGGAAAATGAGGACTCCCACAGATGTATGCACACCAACACATATTACAGCATTATTCACAGTAGCCAAAAGGGGGAAACAGCCTAAAACTACATCAACAGGTGAGCGAGCAAAATGTAGTAATTGTGTACCACAGAACATTATTCAGCCGCAAAAGGAATGCAATTCTGATTCTTGCTACAGTAGGGTTTCTCTTTGAAACATTATGCTAAATGAAATAAGCCAGACCCAAAAGAACAAATATCGCATGATTACATTTACATAAAACATTTAGACAAACTAATGTACTTAGAAATTAAAGGTTACTAGGGCCTGGGGACAGGGCAGAATGGGAAGTCATGACTTAATGGGCACAGAGTTTCTATTTGGGGTAATATAACCTTTGGAAATAGAGAGTGGTAATAGTTACACAATATTCTGAATGCAGTTATTGCCACAGAATTGTACCCTGACAATGGTTTAGAAGGAAGTTTTTGTCTTATATATTTGACCACAGTAAAGAATATATTAAAAAAATTATAGTAGTAAATTTAATTTAAATAATGATGAAATAAAAATAAAGGCAATGATTTTAAGCTATGTTATTATATGGAACCAAAATATGGAATGTTACATAAAGTTCTGAAATAGGTATCTTGTGACCAGTACCAGAGTTTCATAAACACCACTCATCAGCTATTCCCTCAATATCTTTAGATGTGAATTTCTTATTCCAGAAAATCAAATTATATTAAATTCACAGGGCATCTTGTGTGAGACACAAGTGGAGTTCTTCAAGTTAGAAAGTTTCGGAAACAGTGAAAATGTTATCCATTTTTAAGATAGGATTTTAAGTTATGCAACTGTATGGTTTGTCCAAATGGTATAATATGGTCCATAGGCTTTACATGTTTTTTTAAATAATAGTTTATTGTCAAATTGGTTGTCAATTTGTCATTTGCTTCTCCTCACAAGTGCCCCCCTCCATGACCATCATCCCTTCCGCCCGCCCCCTTCAGCCCTTGGTTCATTTTCAGTATTCAAGAGTCTCTCATGATTTGTGTCCCTCTCTCTCCACAACTCTCTTTCCCCCTTCTTCTCCCTATGGTCCTCTGTTAGGTTTCTCCTGTTAGACCTATGAGTGCAAATATATGGTATCTGTCCTTCAGGGAAATACAAATCAAAACCACACTGAGATACCACCTCACACCAGTCAGAGTGGCTAAAGTGAACAAATCAAGAGTCTATAGATGCTGGCGAGGGTGTGGAGAGATGGGCACCCTACTACACTGTTGGTGGAAATGTAAACTGGTGCAGCCGCTCTGGAAAACAGTGTGGAGGTTTACATGGTTTTTAAGAAAACCAAAAAGATGGCCCAAATAGGGATTTTTGGAAAGAGATAACAGAAATGCATGTGTATTGATCTAAGTTAACCTTACAAACAACTTTTCTGCACAAATCACATTGGTACAAGTCTATAATAATGATCCTTTGTGAATTCCGGTATGGAGGAGGAATACCAATTTTGCTAAGCATGCAAGAACCATTTGTAATCACTTAAATTTCTCAGAGATCATTGTTCTCAGACTGTGATACCACAGCAAATCATTCTCACGTTTTGGGGTTAAACAAAATGAAAGACCTAGAACTTAAAAAAAATTACGTAGCCCCATCAGCTCTGACATACATTCATTCAACATTATATGCAGTTTCTTTCCACCCCACAATCTCGCATCCCTCTTCATTTCTAAGCTTCTATTTTTGCTTTCCCCCCCTCTCGATGCAGTTTTACTTACATAATGAATGGAAAATAGCACCATAACAACTTGTAAGACTGGAAAACTCATTCTGCATTTCTTCTAAAATAATTTACCTATTTATTTGCAAAGGATATTATGCTGTGACAATTACAACCATGGTTTTAGCTATTAACCTTTTAAAAGGAATAAGATTTTCTCTGTCTACTTAACCTAAACCCCATTTAGAAAAGAAGGTTTACATCTAAGAGTTGAAGGAAATATGACTTCCTGTTTATTTGCACAAGACAAGAAGAGGCAGCCATGTCCACAATCGGACAAGAATACAAAGAGGGCTGATGGGTTCAATGGGGGATGGGAAACAGGAAGAGCAAGCAGAAGTCTTCTGGTTTAGGTCGGGGGTGGGGGGGAGATCCTGGTGAATAAGAAACACCATTTTCCAGAATTCGGATGCCATTACCTTTAATCTCTGAAGAATGCCTCAAGGCTGTCTGGCCCTGAGGTAATGCACTGGGATATAACCCATGCATGCTAGCTCACAGTCTCTCAAATACCCTCCTCTTCTTTTTAAAAAATTTTTAGAAAATATTTGTATTTGAGAGAGAAAGAGAAAGTGAGCGAGCGAGCATAAGTGGGAGAGGGGCAGAGAGAGAAGGAGACACAGAATTTGAAGCAACTCCAGGCTGTGAGCTGTCAGCATAGAGCCTGATGTGGGGCTCCAACTCATGGACCCAAGATTATAACCTGAGCCAAAGTCCAGTGCGGAGCTGACTGAGCCACTCTGGTACCCCTCCTCCTCCTCTTCCTGTTGGCCTGTGTCTAAGGTCCCCTACACTTCCAATGTTAAGAAGACACTTTCACCTGAGAAGTGGCATTTGCATCCCAGAGCAGCTGCCAGAGAATGGGTGACACAGATCTGAGGCACAGAAGGCAGAAGAGCTTGCTCCCACAGACTGAACCTGGCCCAGGGGGTACAGGCGATGGGAAAACCTGAAGAGGAGAAACTCATTTTTCTCTCTTCCCTGAGCCTCCCAAGCATGGGACTGTCCTTACTGCCTTTGAGTAAAAGTCCTAAGTCCAGACTTGCTGTGACTCTTTGAGGTTTGCTCTGAAATGATATCTAGTTTAGAAACACGTGAAATTCATCTGCATATATCTTTGTTTTGGGGTTTCTTTTTAGTGTCACTACTCTGGTAGTGTCACTTTACTGCACCTTCCCAATAAAGCGTTAATGCTTGAATCTTTGCTTTCTAGAAAAAGTAGGCTAACACAGAAAATTTGGATGACATTTGAAGACTTATAAGTAAGGCACTCAACAGTAACAAGCTAGGGATGTTTATTCAGTATTATCCTGAAAGAAGCTTCATCTGTTTTAGGGAAGCACATGGAAAAAAAAACACCTTAAAATTAAAATTTACTAAGAATTGCAGTTTCAAAAAGTACATGATACCAAACATCAATGAAAGAAATAAAAGATCTAAAATAATGGAGCGATATTCCATGGTCATGAGCTGGAAGATTCGACATTGTTAAAATGTCATTTTCCCCCCTAAATTAATCTGTAGATTCAACACAACCTCAATCAAAACCCCAGAAAGCTATTTTGTAGATATTGACAAACTGACACTGAAGTTTATATGAAGGGGCAGAGCTCCAGAATTACAGACACGATCTGAAGAAGAGGAACAAAGCTGGAGGACTGACACTATTAAATTTCAAGACTTACTATAAAAGTACAGTAATCAAGACAATATGGTATCAGTAAAAGAATAGACTCATAGATCAACTGAACACAAAGGCAGTCCAAAAATAGACCCACAAAATACGGTCAACTGATCTTTGTAAAAAAGCACAAAATCAATTCAATGAAGAAGGAAAATCTTTTCAACAAATAGTGCTGTACATTGGATGTCTATGGGTAAAAAAAGGAACTCATATAGAGATGTGATCCCTTTCACTAAATTAATCCAAATATCTCAGATATTAACATAGAATTCAGTATTATAAAACTGATAGAAGAAGTTATAGGAGGAAATATAAGTGGCCTTGGATTTGGTGATGACTTTTTATTTTTTTTATTTTTTTTTAATAATAGTTTATTGTCAAATTAGTTTCCATATAAGTGTGATGAGTTTTTAGATACAATACCAAAACCACAATCAATGAAAGGAAAAAGTGCTGAGTTGGACTTTATTAAGATAAAAAGTTCTGCTCTGTAAAAGCCACTGTCAAAAATCAAAAGACAAACCACAAACTCAGATAAATACATACAAAGGGATAATAATGGACTTGTATGTAAAATTCACAAATAACTTTTAAAATTTATTTTAATATTTATATATTTTTGAGAGAGAGAGAGAGAGGGACAGAGCACAAGTGAGGAAGGGCCAGAGAGAGAGGGATACCCAGAATGTGAAGTGGGCTCCAGCCTCTGAGCTGTAAGCACGAAGCCCGACACAGGGCTCAAACTTATGGACCATGATCCTGACGTGAGCCAAAATCAGAGGCTTAAGCAGCTGAGCCACCCAGTCGTTGATACACAAATAACACTAGCAATTCAATAGGAAGACAACAGACTCAACCAGAAAGTTGATTAGTGATAGAAATGGATAACTCACTGAAGAAGATGGAGTAAATAAACGTATGAAAAGGAGCTCAGCATCATTTGTCACTGGGGAAAACCAATGAAATGAAGTTCCATTACACCCCCATTTGAACATTGCTACAATGAAAAATCCGACCACACCCAGTGCTGGTGAGAACACACAGCAACAGAACTCAAGTATTGCGGGTGGAGATGCAAAATGGCATAGCCATGATGGAAGAGAATTTGATGATTTCTTACAAACCAACAGTCACGACCCTTCAACTGATTTGAAACCTTATGTTCACATAAAAATGAATGTTTCTAGGAGTTCTATCTTTTTTGACAGGACTGGAAGCAACCAAGATACCTTTCAATAGGTGAAAGAATACACAAACTGATGTACAACATAAAATGGAATATAAATGAACAATGAAAAAGAATGAGCCACCCAAAGGCCCTAGCTCCTGTTACCATCACCTTTGAAGGTTAGGATTTCAGCGTATTAAATCTGAGGGACACAAACATTTAGTCCATAACAATAATATTCTAGAAAAGGCAGACTATTGTCATGGAACACAGATCAGAAGTTGCCGAAGTTTTATTTTTTTGGGTGGACTACTCTCTATGATACTGTAACTGTGATGACACCACATTTATCAAAGTTCATAGAAGTTTACAGTGTAAATAGTGAAAAAGTATGCAGATTTTAAAAAGTCACTTTTCCCTCATTGAGTTGTGGGTTAATTCTAAAGCTCTTTCTCTCTATCTCTGTCTGTCTGTCTGTCTCTCTCTCTCTCCATATATATATATATATATATATATATATATATATATATATATACACACACAAACACATACACACTGAACTGAACGCTTAACATGGTGGATGGTGGTGGATGATGGGGGGCTAGATCCTTTTGTTGGGGTGGAAAGTTATGAGAAATTGGGAGACAGGTGTGACAATGCGTACAGCAGTGGGAGAGAGTTGCAGACATCAGTACAGACTCATACAGCTTGACAGAGCCAGGGATGCCTACATTATAGAAATATGTTTTGATATGTACACACGCCAGGTTTAGTATACAAACTTACATTTCCTTGCTCTGTCAGTTGAAAGGTACTAGAAACAATAAAACTCCAGTAGGAACAAGCACGCCTGCTTCACAGATCTTGACTGCGAATACCATTCTCCAGCAAAGAACCAGGGCTCCTTAGAAAAATGACTGATTCTGGGACTCAGACAGAAAGTATACAAGGGAGCCTAGAGCACCTCATTGTTCTAGAAAGTGGATAAGTACTCAAAATTCTCTGTCTCTCTGTCTCTGTCTCTCTCTCTCTCTCTCATACACAGACACACACACACACACACACACACACACACACACAGATAAGGGTGTGTCAAAGCAACATTGGAGCCAATTGAACACACTCCCAATGGCCAATACTGAAATGTTATCAGCCACAGTATTAATAAAGTAGTACTAGATTATAATTCAAATTACAAGATAAATACTCATTAAACCACAATGATATAAACGAATACTGAATATTTGTAAGTAGGGAAGAATAGAAAAATTTCCCATGTAGAAGAATAGTATAATTTATGTAGATAGTTCGCTATCAGAAAAATGAAACATAACTCTTCACCCCTTAAGTGTGGGCTGGATGTAGGAACTTCCTTCTAAAAAGAACAGTATAGAAATGTTGGGGGGGGCAGATAATAACTTGATATTAGAGAAACTAACAAATACTACCTCAGCCAGGTGATGAAGGTCAATGTCAACAGTCATAAGTTATGTTCCCAGTACATACTCCTGACATACTGTGATGAGAAGGGCATCTGATGTCTGTGATCTCCTCAGAGAACCCAGAAACTCCAGTGATATCATGAGAAAAACAGCAGACACATTTCATTCGCCAGACATTCTACAAAATACAGGAGGAGCACTCCTCAGACATGTTAAGGTCATGAAAACCAAGGAAGTCTCAAAGCTGCCACAGCCAAGAGGCCAAGGAGGCATGATGACCACGTATGTAATGTGTGGTGGAATACTATATGAGAGCCTGGAACAGATCATCGATATTAGGGGAAGGAAAAAAATAAAAGGAAATCTGAAAAAAACATGGACTTTAGTTATTAATAATGTGTTAACATTAGATCATTAATTGTACAAATGTATGATGCTAATATAAAATGTTGTATTTGAGGTGTTACGTTATATGACAGTAGGTGAACATTATAAGGAAATTCTTTGAGGTACCTTCACAATTTTTCTTTAAATTTAAAACTATTCTAAAACAAAGAACATTGTTCATAACAAAGCATAATTGTCTAGGATGTAAAGCGCCAGAGTTCCTTAACTAACTTCATTCATAGAAGAGAAAAAAAATGTTTCTTCACAAAAGAAAATGTCACTGATGTACACTGTCCAAGTGATGACTACAACAGCTTCTACTCGTATGACTGAGCCCAAGAGGGGTTTATATTTACCATGTAACACGATGTCATTAGGCGAGTGATAACAGCACAGTGGCTCAATGACATTATCAATCAATTAGAGATCGTTCTAGGGGCTCCTCGGGGGCTCAGTCAGTTCAGCTTCCGACTCTTGATTTCGGCTCAGGTCATGGTCTCATGGTTCATGAGACGGACCCTGCATCTGATCTCCACTGAGCTGGAACTCTACTGGGATTCTCATTCTCTCTCTCAAAATAAATAATAACCATTTAAAATAAGTCTAAAAAGGGGTTCCTGGGTGGCTCAGTTGGTTAAGCATCTAACTTTGGTTCAGGTCATGATCTCACAGTTTGTGGGTTCGAGTCCCGCGTCAGGCTCTGTGCTGACAGCTAGCTCAGAGTCTGGAGCCTGCTTCAGATTCTGTATCTCCCTCTCTCTCTCTGACACTCCCCTACTCGCACTGTCTCTGTCTCTCAAAAATAAATTTAAAAAAACATTTTAAAAAATTAAAATAAGTCAAAAAAATTTAAAAATCATTCTATTGTCTTCAACGTCAGGTTCATATCTTCATGGTAACAAGACTGAATTACTTCTTACAGCCACCACAGCTAGAGTCCAGAAAGAAGTATGGGAATGGCAGGAAGCACACGCCATGATGAGCATGTTGTTCTCATTCAGGTAAACAGATGCTTTCACTAAAGACCTACTCAGTAGACCTACCATTCACTACAGTAAACAGATTGTGTTTGCAATGACTTATGTAACAAGGTGCCTCAAAAACTTGTACTAAAAAATTAATCTAACACTGTATGTTAACTAACTGGAGTTAAAGTAAAAACTTTAAAAAAACATCTACATAAAGTGTGCCCCCAAATCGTCTTTCTAAGCTAGTCGCATCACCTCTCTGAGTGAACACAAGGTCCCGTTAGTAAGCAGAGGAGAAGTAAATGTCGACTGACACTCAGCACTCTACGACCACCTATCTGTGTACATTTCCCACAGAGAAAATACTGAGAAACAATAAACAGCCATGCATGTTATGTTTGTATAGCATTTTTAATGGGCTGTATGTCATGATAAAGAGTCTGTGTGCCCCAAACAAGGTAAAATCCAGGCTTCTTTGTTAATTGGTCAAAAAAATAAAAATTGAGTCAGAATCCTCAACTGTCTCAGGAGGAGATAGCCGATGGCGATGCCTGGGACCCCCAAAGACATTTTTGGTGATAGATCCTCACTAGATCTGAAAAAACCTATTTCTACACCAGAGCCTTTTATACAATGTTGTTTTTTTTTTTCCTCTTTGCAGAACAACTTCCACTAACAATCTATGGATCTTTATTTAAGGGAAGTTGTGTGAGCATCAGACACCCCTGAATCATGAGTGAAACTCAGCAATGACTAAGCTAATTCTTGTGGGAAAATGAAGAGCTAGTACCCATTTCTGCTTCTACTTTTCTTGAATTCTGTAAAGTCTTTTATCCTGCAACTTCTAATAAGTTAGGAAGAAAAATATCAGAGCTCAAGAAATGTGAGTTTAAATCCCACATCTACCACTACCTAGAAATATCACTTACCATGTTTGCTTTCAGTTTGCCTATGAATGCAATGATATGTGTAAGACAGAATGACATGTACTTTCTGGGTCAGGGTTTTTGCTCTATAACACGATACCAACTATCCTATAATTGGTTATATAGTATAACTTTATTCATGAGATTTCTACCACGGCCAACAATAACTCATTAGCCTGCAATGTGTTGACTAATTATTCTTAATGTTTAGAATTAATCAGAAACACAACCTAAATCACCCCACTTCTATGCAGCTCCAATTCTTGGTGATTTAATTGCACAGCTTGCCCAATGAACTGATGTGTGGTAATTAAGAAAATTGTTTTAGAGTCTTCCTTCCAACTCTATGCATTTGAACATTCTATTGTACCATGCATCCCTCCCTCTCCTTCCCTACACAACACACTTCACTAGGCAAATTTGAAATCTTTGAAATCTGTTGGAGCTGAAACAGCTAAGTGTTCAGTGAAATCCATTTGTTCTTCTTCCCAGACCAGTTAGACTACATCTCCTGCTCTTCTTGACAGAGGCAGCCGGTGGACTGATTTAGATAAAGCAATGTGAGTAACAGGGCCAGTGTCATTTCCCAGCAGTCTCGTGTGAACTTAATCACAGCCATTGCTGGGTTATTTCTCATTCTACCAGCTGACCATGAACGCCATCAGGACTCTAGAGGGAGTCAGGGCTATAACATGGAGGGAGTCTGGGTCGATATGCCGCTGTGGTGCAGGGAGCCAACTGTCTACCAAGAATAGATGTGAGCTTGGGTTTGAGCCCTTAAAAATGTATGAATCTTTGGGTTTTTTTTATTTTGCAAAAATTTAGTCTATCTTAGTTACTATACTCTGATTGTAAATATAATTAATAACTTGAAATCTAGGATAATATATGCTTTCTTCTTTCCTAACCTTGCCCTCATATAAGAATTGCTGATTTATAGTAAACTCTTCTACAATTTTCTGAAAGAATCCTGACCAAGTGACCACTAAACCACCCACAATGCTCTCTTTTCTATGCTTTGTTTCTATTTCTGTTTTGCTTTCAATGTTCTGTCTGCACAACAGACAATACACTGACTAAGAGTGGACATTTGGGCTGTATTGGGTTAAAGGGTTAAACAGTATTTGTTGAACGAAATAAATGAATGACTTGCATATTACACTTCAGAGCACTTTCTTCTCAAACGTGCTTTGCAACTTGTAAACCGAAGGTACCGCTATTCATTTTTCATTCTCTAAGCCTCATCCCAGATGGTATCTAATCTTTGGACCCCAGAAGCATTTAAGTTTTACCTCCTCGGCTTATCCTACACTTTCCACCTATTTCGGTTACCAAAATCATCATCTTGTTTTATTTGCTTATATCTACGTCCCTCCCAACAAACAGCGAAATATGAATCACATAGATTGTTGTGCAGCTGATGGAAGAACAGCACAGCATACTTCGCATTGTAAAGACTTGAATGGCTGGGGTACAGGTGAAATCGCTGTATCCATTACTGAGGGTGTTTGTCTTATAACAGACAGCAGCCTGCTGTCTCAAAACCAGATCTATTTGCAGTTGCAAATGTGAATGAATGAGAGGGTGGTAGAAGAAAATTATAAAGATGGAGGGTCTCAGTGAATAAGCAATAGGAAATGATGGGGTGTATTACAGAATGAAACAGCCTAGGACCATGGTTCTCAAGTGAGGTCTGTGGAAAACCTTACAACCTGGAAATTTGGAAGAAACACAAATTATCAGATTCCGACTCAGATCTACTAAAACAGAAAGTCTGGGGGTATAGCCCCTAAATCTGAGTCTTTCACAAGACCTGCAGGTTATGATGGTGTGTGCTGATGCTTGAGAGTCATTGACATAGTGATGAAATCCACCTGCATGAGATCTAAACCATGACCCAAGACCATGAGAGCTCTGGGTTGCCATTCTGGATCTGTTTCCTGCTCTTATGTCTAGCACTAATTGGCTGTGTATCTGAAAAGAAGGAACTTACCCTCTTCATTATGGCTATAGGTGATATTTAGTACGTATCCTGATTTTCCTTATGGTTCTACAATTGTCAAATGAAATCAATTATTCCCATTTTTTTTTTACCTAAGTGGATGTGCTTCATGGATAGCATTGTAAAATCTAAAGTGCTGTCATTTCCATTACTTATTGAAATGTCAGAGAGATTTCATGTAATTACTTTGAGAAATGATGTTCTGGGACCACCTGCAGAAAAGAGTAAGCCTCTTGTGTGCATATCCTTGCAGAAGCAGTGCGTTCTGTATGTACACATGGCAGATGGTTCTGTTGCCAAGAGTTATCTGTCTTCAACATGTGGATGAAAACTTAATATCCAAATAGTATAGGATCATATTACAGACATTCTGAATTCCACAAAGTTCACAACTAACAAATCCATGCTTACTCACAGATTCTAGACTGCACTATATTCTACGATTCTACTGTGAAAAGTACCACAACAGAAACAACAAGATAAACCACATAAGATTCTCAAGTCTAGAAGTCCAAGGTCAAAGAATCAGCAGAGTTGGTTCCCTCCAAGACCTCTCTCCTTGGCTAGTAGATGGGCCCCTTCTAAGTTTGTCCTCATATGGGCTTCCCTGTGTGTACATCTGTGTCCTAATCTTCTCTTCAATTAGAACACTAGTTCTTTTTTTTTATATATAGTTTATTGTCAAGTTGGTTTCCATATAACACCCAGGGCTCTTCCCCACAAGTGCCCTCCTCCATGTCCATCACCCCCCTTCCATTTGCCCTCTCCCCCTTCAGCCCTCAGTTTGTTCTCATTACTCAAGAGTCTCTCATGATTTGCCTCCCTTCCTCTCCCTAACTCTTTTCCCCACTTCCCCTCCCCATTCCTCTGTTAAGTTTCTCCTGTTAAACCTATGAGTGAAAACATATGGTATCTGTCCTTCTCCGCCTGGCTTATTTCATTTAGGATGACACCTTTGAGTTCCATCCACGTTGCCACGAATGACCATATTTCATTCTTTCTCATGGCCATGTAGTACTCCATTGTATACATATACCACATCTTCTTGATCCACTCATCAGGTGATGGACATTTAGGCTCTTTCCATGATTTGGCTATTGTTGAAAGTGTCGCTATGAACATTGGGGAACATGTGCCCCTCTGCATCAGCACTTCTGTATCCCTTGGGTAAATCCCCAGCAGTGCTATTGCTGGGTCATAGGGGAGTTCTATTGTTAACTTTTTGAGGAAACTCTACACTATTTTCCAGAGCAGCTGCACCAGGTTACATTCCCACCAACAGTGTAGGAGTGTGCCCGTTTCTTCATATCTTAACCAGCATCTATAGACTCTTGATTTGTTCGTTTTAGCCACTGTGACTAGTGTGAGGTATTATCTCAGTGTGGTTTTGATTTGTATTTCCCTGATGATGAGTGACACTGTAAAACACCAGTTCTAATAGAATACCAGTTCTATTGAATTAGGGCCTGGCATAAGAACCTCATCTTATCCAAACTACTTCTTAAAAGGCCCCATTTCCAAATATAGTCATATTCTGGGGTACTGGGAGTAGGACTTCAACATCTGAATTTGGGGGGACACAAAGCAACCCACAACATGGACTATAATGAAGCATCAACATGACACTCCAAGCAGCATTTAAAATCCAATTGGTTGGGCGCACCTGAGTGTCTCAGTCGATTGAGCATCTGACTTTGACTCACGTCATGATCTCATAGTTCATGGGTTTGAGCCCTGTATTGGGCTCTGGGCTGGCAGCTCAGAGCCTGAAGCCTGCTTCTGATTCTGTGTGTCCCTCTCTCTCTGCTCCTCCCCTGTTCATGATCTGTCTTTCTCTGTCTCTCAAAAATTAATAAATGTTAAAAAAATTTTGAACTTGCTTCATTAAAATAAAATAAAATAAAATTGGTTATTCCTAAAGACCTGTGAAAAATTTCTCAGATCCTTAGCCAGACTAGGAGACAGAGGAAAGGAGTCCTATGTTCATATATGTTTGGACCATGCCTTTGGTTTCCCTTCATATTTTATAATTAAATTGTTCTGACTGGCATTACTAAAAAGTCAAACATAATATGGTGTAATAAAAATGCATAAGCATGTGGATTATTTATAATAACAATAACTATAATATCCAATACCATCTTCTATGCCTTAGAATGAAAATGAGGTTCAAATTTCTACCATGCAAGAGAAGCTACACAGGTTTCTAATAAAGATGTTGAGTATAAAAACACATCTGCCATGCTCATGGTGAAATGAGATGACTACTAAGTATCCTCAGAAAAATATCAATTAGCTTGAAAAGCATTGTTATATGTATATCTCACTAGTTTCTGAAATTCTGAATTGATTGTGCATATTAATAATTTGTTGTTTTGTAAGATGATAGTTACATATAATAGGATAAAAAAACAAAGCGTCAACCACAAAATGTGCATGGATGATGAATGACTGTTAATTTAATTGTATTAGTATTCTGATAACTTAGAGTGTTGAAATCTCTGTAACTTCTTCGGAACGGGCAAGCCTTCTGTCTGGTTGGGTTTTGGTATGCAAGTTCACGACAAAGACAGCCATTCATATCAGTATTCTCACATTAAAATTTTAACTAAGAATTCACTAGCTTAGGAAAAATTGATAAGCTCTACTTTCTAGGATGCATTTGTCAGGGTAAAATCCATGTGCCAACTTGGCTAGGTGACAATGTCCAGTTGTTTGTTGCTGTGAATGTTCCTATGATTAACAATTACAATCTACTGACTTCAAGCAAAGCAGATGACTCTCCAAACTGTGGGTGGGCCTCATGAAATCAGTTGGAAGTCCCAAAGTTTCCTGAAGAAAACAGAATTCTGCCTCCAAAATGCAAGACCAAAATCTGTAGGGCAAGCCAACAGGGAAGAATTAACATGGCTGCCTTGAGTCTAAAGGCTGGAAACTCGGGCAGAATTACTGAGTTGCCGAAATACTAGCTGGCCCATCTAGCATCCCTTGGATGAGTAAGTAACCTTCAGTGAAGACATTAATTTCTGTCACTGCTAGAGCACATCTGTTACCAAAGTGAGAAACGCTGCTGACAACTGGATGCCTCCTAGTCCGTAGGCCTGCACACATCCATGCTTCATTTGTAACTTTTGGTGTTGAAAAATAGAAGACGATCATTATCTCGCCCAGAACCATTTCATACCCAGGGCATGACTTTCCCTCTCACTGGTTGACTGGCCTCCATGGTTCCTCGGTGACAGCTGCCAGGCACATTCTTTCCCTTCAAGTTTCAGGGTGGCCCAGATGTGATTCAGGATGCATCATAGAGCATGCATTTTCCATTAGATTCTTAAAACTAAGAAAAGTATCTATCGGTGTTCTTTGATGTGGCAATAAAGAAACATCTTATTTTATTTTGTGGATAGAAAAGTTTTGCTATAATTTCTCCCAGAATTTTTCTCCTCGCATGTATAACCACAGCTTACACAGATATGTTGCCTCATGGATTTAGTTACCCTGTAGAAAATGAAGAGGCAGCCCCATTTTCTGGCTGTCAACAAACGCAGCCTTCCTCTCACTCTTTGCTCCCCACAAAGGGATCAACCTCACCACTGCCAGACCTGTGCCAACTACACCCACCTGTGTGCTCCCAGTCCATTCCCTACTCCAGACCTTTGCACCTGCACACCTGACTACCTGCCAGGTGTCTTCACCGGGGCTTCAATTCAACATGTCCCTCCAAATGCTCTTCCATGTTCCTTATCTCAGGTATGACCCCAACATCAACTGACCCGGTAGAGCCACACATTCTACCCTGAATTTCTTGAATTATGTGCTAAAATGTTTTGCCTCTAGGTCTTTTATGAATGTGTACATATAATTATATACGTGGATATATAAATTATATATACATGTATGATATGTTTATAATTTATTATATATTAATGAGTATACTTCATAGACATGGATGCAAATAAACAAAAATATATACATATTAAAAATATATGCATACATCTTGCTCTCTTGCTCTCTAAAATGCTTTCTGAGAAAAGTCATAAGCCTCACTTATTTCAGCTTTGATGTCACAGCCTGAAGAGTTTCGACAGCACCCCCTCTTCTAAAGTGCTCTATAGACTCCTAGTCTGGCACCTAGTGTAGCAGAGCTCAGGTGGGATGGACATAACAATGTCCGTTCATGTGGCTCACTCCCCTGGTCCCTTAAGGGCAAACACAGGGTCACGGTTACCACACTGTGTATCTCCTGTACTTAGCACCGACATCGATTTTTTGAATCAATGGAACATTCTAAACTTTAGAAAAGCCATTCACAGGGGCACCTAGGTGGCTCAGTAGGTTAAGCATCTGATTCTTGCTTTTGGCTCAGGTCATGATCTTACAGTTTCCTGGGATCAAGCCTCACATCAGGCTCTGAACTGGCAGTGTGGAACCTGCTTGGGATTCTCTAGCTCCCTGTCTCTCTGCCCCTCCGTGACTTGTGTGCTCTAAATAAAATAAAATAAAATAAATAAATAAATAAATAAATAAGCTATTCACAAAAGCTATTCAAATAACTATCATTAAGCATTACTCACTATTAATATTTTAGTTTCATGGGAAATAGTCACTTGTGCTCTCCCTGCCCATGTGTATATACTTAGAAAGTCTCTTTTGGCATATGTGGAGTAGACAGGATGTTAAGATGGCCCAATAACCTTCCTCCTGCTGTTACTCCTGTGATTATATTCCTTAATATTATAAAGGGGATCTAACCACATAAATCCTATTAAAACAGAGGGGTTTCTGCTTCTGAGGGCAGAACTAGAAGTAGATGAACTTGACCAAGTTGAGGAAGTTCTGCTCTATTACTAGTCCTCTGGTAATTTCATCATGAGTGGGTGTTACACATTGTGAAATGCTATTTCTGCATTGATTGATACAATCATATGATGTTTTTAAGCCTGTTGACATAATAGATTACAGTAACTAAATTCTGAAAGTGGAACCAGGCTTACATGTCTGGAATACATCTCATTTGGTTGTGGTGCATAATTATTTTTATATATAATTGAAATTGATTTTAGTATTTTTTGAGAATTTGTATTGTGTTCATGAGAGATGGTAGTCTTTTGGCTCTAATTTTAGTTATCTTTTCTTATGCTTTTACTTTAGATTTAATTTGCTCTTGTTTTTCTACTTTCCTAGATGGAAGCTTAGAAAAGACGTTTTAGAGCTTCTTTTGTAATATATTCATTCAAAGCTATAAATTTCCCTCTAAATACTGGTTTTGCTGCATCCCACAAAATTTAATGAGTTATGTTTTGATTTTCATTTAGTTCCAAGTTATCTTAAAATTTTCTCTTCATGCTTTATCAATGATTCATGTGTTTGATAGATATTGTTTAATCTCCAAATATATTTGAATTATCTGTTATTGATTTCCAGTTTAAATTGTTTTCTGAGAGCATATTTTGTATGAGTGATATTTGTAAAACATGTTTTATAATCTGGAATGTAGCCTATCTTGGTGAATGTTCCATATGATCTTGAGAAGAATGAGCATTATGTTGTTGTTAGGTGGAATATTCTATGTCAACTAGATTCAGGTGACTGATAGTGCTGTCTGCTTCACCTACACCCTTAATGATTTTCTTTCTGATGGATCTGTGAATTACAGTTAGAAGGGGGTTGAAGTCTCCAACTCTAGTATAGATAGCCCCAATTTAGGACAGTTTGTTTAACAAGTTTTCAACTTTGTTATGGTGTGAAAGTGATAGTCATTCAGTAGAAATTGTACTTCAAATTGTGAATTTGGATTTCTTCTTGGCTAGTGATATGCCATAAAGTCCTCTTTTGTGCCACTCATAGCTTCCAGTCGCCATACGATCATGAGACTAAACAACCAATACACATACAACCTTTCTGTAATTCCATTTGTCACTTTCAGCCTAAGGTTTTTGTTCTGAGCAAATTACAGATAGGCTAGACTAAGCTCTGATATTCAGTAAATTAGGTGCATTAAATACATTTTCAACTTAAAATATTTTCAACTCAATATTTTGACTTACAACATTTTCCACTTACAATATTTTCAACTGTTTATTGGGATGTAACCCCATCACAGCTTGAGGAAGATCAGTAATGGATTTGTCAGTTTCCCTGTGTAGCTTTAGAAGTTTTCTGCCTTATGTATGTTCTGTTGTTAGGATCTTACGTATTAAGGATTGTATGTCTTCTACAAGGATTTACTTTTTTTTTTATCATTATCATTGTCACTATTATATATGAATAATTTTCCTAATACTAAAGATGGCTCTGACTAAAATTAATATAAGTATCCCCAGTGTCTGCTGATTAGTGTTAGCATAATATATTTTTCTTCATACGTTTCCTTTCTTGTATCTGTGCCTTTATATTTAGAATGAGGGGGGGTGCATCTGGGTGGCTCAGTAGGTTGAGCATCCAACTCCTGATTTCAGCTCAGGTCAACATCCCAGGGTCATAGGATCAAGCCCTACATCAGGCTCTGTGCTGAGCATAGAGCCTACTTAAGACTCTCTCTCTCTCTCTCTCTCTCTCTCTCTCTCTCTCTCTCTTCCTCTCTCTCTTCTCCCCCCCAACTTATGCATCTCTCTCTTTCTCTCAAATAAAAATAAAAGGAAGTGGGTTTGCTGTTGAATATATATATATATATATATATATATATATATATATATATATATATATATAGTTGAGTCTCAGTTTATCTATTCTGGCAATCTCTGTCTTTTAGCTAACGTATTTAGACTCTTCACAATTAAAATGATTATTGATATAACTGGTTTATATCTACCTATTTGTAAATGTTTTCCATTCTCTCTTGTTTGTTGTTTTAAGTCTGGGACATTTCTGTAGATTTATTTTCATGCTCACTGATTTTTCCTGAGATGTGGGCTACCTGCTGATACATCTATCACAGACATTATTTACATTTGCTACAGTGTTTTTGAATTTAACATTTTCTTTGGATTCTTAGAGTTTCCATTGTTCTCCTTACATTAGTCATGTGTTCTTGAATGTCGTCTACTTTTTCCATGACAGCTCCCAGAATATTAATCATAGGTACTTTAACTCCAAAGTCATATAATTCCAAAATCTCTGTCCTCTCTGAATTTGGGACTAATGCTAATTGTGTCTTTGTCACACAACATTTCTTTTGCCTTTCAGGGTCCTTTGTAATTCTCTGTTTGAAACTAGATACAATTTGTTCATAAACTGGGATAAATAGGTATTTAGTGTGTGATTTTGTTTCTCTAACTACGAGTCAGGCTGATTGTACTGTTTGTTGTAGCTGTGAGTTTCAAAGATTAACATTTCCTACAATATCTTTTTTCATATTTAAAAATATGTATAAATGAGTATTTGTAGGTGTTCCTTCTTAGTACCTTAACTGAGCTTTGCAGTTTTTTTTAAGTTGTATTTTCTTATAATGACACATGAGCCCTGTTAATGTAGTGGTAATATGTTAAGGGTGAAAGGTGGAAATGCATTTCATAGTCCTGTGATCAGGGCTCAGTATTTCAGTGAAATACACTCCTGAACTGTGATCTTTGCCAGTGCTCTCAAGTCCTCCCATCCCCTCCACCGTGTCCTGACTCCCCTCGGAGAGAACGGAGGCTCGATGGAGAAATACGGTGGGTATTTCTCTTTATAGACTTGGATCTTTTCCTTCGCCAGCTGCCGTTAGGCTCTGGCAAAAATAACCCAAAATAGTGTTCCATAAGGGTGAGGTTTCCCCTTCCCCTGGCATAAGCATGAGGGGACTTTTCTCCAATCTTGAATCTCCAATTCAAGAAAATATGGGTCCCCATTAAGGGTGGATCCCAGGAGTCTGTATCTCTCGTGCTGGTCCACAGCTAAGTTCTCGGCACTTAGTTAAGTACCTTGTAAGTGTCCCCACAGGATGCTCGTTCTTACAGTGACTTCTGCTCCAGCAAGTTTTCATTCTCTGTATTCACCTGTCTTTTTAGTCAGTAGTTAGGGAGGTAGTTTGCCCTGTGGCCTGCATTCTCTAATGGATCTAAGAAGAGCTGTTGATTTTCAGTGTGTTAGGCTTTTTTCTTGTTGTGAGGACAGGAGTGACAACTTTCATGTTCTACATGTTGACCTGAAACTGCAAGTCTATTCAATCACATTTAAATTTAAATGAAATTTAAAATGACACTGTTGTTATTTTCCTGAGAAATTATATTATTCATATACTATCTTTGGTGAAGTACCCATTTGTTATTTTTCCATTTTAATGGGTTGTTTTTCTATTATTGAACTTTGATGATTCATTATAATTTCTTAATAGAAGTATATTATTAAATGAATGATTTTCAAATAGTTTTTCCAAGTCTGAGTCTTTTCCCTTCATAATCTGAACAGTGTTTTTGGAGGAAGTATTCATAATGTTTGTGAAATCCAATTTACCAAATTGTGGATTTCTGGATCTTGCTTTTGCCTAAATTAAGGTCACAAATGTAGTACCCTATGTTTTCTTCTAGATATTTTATGGTATTAAGTTTTGCATTGAGATTTATGATCCCCTTGAGGTAACATTTTCTATATGGTATAAAAAACCAGAGATCATATTTTTGCATATGTGGAGAAGACCATCTTCTCACCATGAAATTACCTTTGTATCTTTTTCAACTTCCACTGTCCATTTATGTTTCTGCTTCATTGACCTATTTTGATTATCTTTTCATAAGCACCACGTGGACATGATTAATTAGTCTTATGCCTTTTAAAATCCGGCAGTGCTCTTCCTCCCCTTCTTCTTTTTAAATGATTTTGTTTATGCTGGGTCCTCTGAATTTCCATCTAAATTATAGAATCATTTTGTTCATTTTTACAAAAACCTGACAGAATACTGCTTGGGATTGCATTGAATTTATAACTCAAATTGGGAAAAATGGGCTTCTTCACTATATTTAGTCTTCTGACAGATGGACACTGTATATCTTTCCATTTATTTAGGTTTTCTCTTATTTCTTTAAGCGATATTTGGTTGTTTTCACTTTATAAGTTCTTGAAATATTTTAATTCCTAATACTTTATCTCAAAGTATTTTATGTTTTTGATGCTACAATAAATGATATTGCCTTGAAATTTCAGTCTCTGACTTTAATTGCTAGCCCTTGGAGTTCGTAATTATATTTTATGAAAATTCGATTGATGTGTTCTGCCTTTAGACTTCAATCTTGCTGAGATCAGGCACCTGTTTTCTTTCTCTGACCTCCTCTGTTTAATGTGCCAATAAGTTGTGTGAATGAATGGATGAATGATTTATTTGATCTTTCACTGCACAAGGAGTTTTAGACATTTTGCAATCTGGGACAATTAGCAGCTTTATTTTGTTTACTCCTTGTTAAGTGTGAGAGGGAAATATCACTGCCTGGCCCATCTGCCCAGATACAGCTCTAGCCTTGGAATAATAGTCCCGTAGTTATTATCAAGGCAAAATGAGTTTCCAAGACTCTAGTTATTACAAAGTTTGGAGAGGGACACTTTAGAAAACATTGTAACTTTCATTTCTCATCTCCTGTTAAGATATGTGTTCAGGATATTAATACTGACATGAAGAACAAGAATTTCTCAAGAATCATATGTAACACAAGATGAGCCCAGAGTATACTGTAGTGTCATAAAATAAGGAATTGCTCAAAAAAAGGTGGATGTCTGGTGAAAAGGAATCAAGGAAGGGATTTCCCCAGTGGTTAAAACTGCTACAGTTAGAGCAACATATTGAATAACAAAAGTATCAGATCTTAACGCAGAGAGTAAAATAAATAGTCATACATCCATACTGACATGAATAAGTAATTTCATAATTTCAAAGAATAAATTTATCAAGAGTTAGGATGGTAGAAAACACCAATGGCATTGCCCGGTAATAATTTTTGCAAGCAAGAATCACTAATGGATACCAAAATTATTGGGTGACAGTTTGAAGAGAAGTAATATAATTACAAACCCTCACGGTCTCTCTCCTAAGTTATTTAAATTAAAAAAAGAAAAAAAAACATAATAACTTTATGGTAGAGAAACTTAGCAATATCACTTTAACTAAGGGAACGATTTTATTATCAGTAATAAGACATATTTTTATTAAGTACCCTGAGATGATGCAGTGAGAGAGGAACATCCCTGCTGTAATATTCTTGTCAAAAATACATAACCTCAACTGAATCAGAAAATACAAATGAAGGGACTTTCTGTAGAATAATTTTTTACAGAATAACTCTTCAAAATGTCAAGGGCATAAAAGACAGCCCCTGCCACCATCACGACATTTAAAAAAAACAGAGGAGGGGGTGTCAAGAATTGAATACTAAGAAAATGTTAGACAACCAAATAAAATGTGACATCTGGCTTGACTCCCAGAACAGAAACACGGCCTTAGAGGAAATCTGAGGAATTCTGAATTAATTGTCCCAGTTATTATTTTTTTTGTATCTTGACCACAGTTCTATGGTTATGATAAGAGGTTTTATATTAACAAAACTAAATAAAACATATATGTGAATTCTGTATTATTTTTGATAATTTCCTCTACACCATACATTATTTCAAGATAAAAATTCAAAAATTGAAACATAGAAATGACATAAATCAAGCAGTTTTTTTTTTGTCTGACAGACATAGTTCCAATAAAAAATATAGGTATCCTTTTTTTTGACCTCAGAAAATTGATTTATATGATGTTAGTTCTTATTTAATCTACACTTTTTTGAAGAAGCGTCAGCCAACACTTTTTTTAAAATTGTATTCTATCCCAAAAGGAGAAGTGTAGGCATGTATCTTCTCACTCTGCCAATTAAATGGAATTTTCAGCTAATCACCGACATCTTTTTATTTATCATGAAAAATCCATATATCCAACTCACTATAAGTTGAGCATAATGAACCCCCTAACCTAATTAGTGGTGCTAAGTGGACGGAATGCAGGGGGAGGTAGGTAAGGGGTAACTCCACATCCTGTTTCTTCCATGGAGCCATATGCAAATGCAGCCTTAATTCTTGCACTCCACACATCCTTGGGAAATCCTTATGTCTGCCTCTCCTGTGAACCAAGCTATTCTTTCCTGCGAAGAGTGTGGTGAATATTTTCAACACCACAAAGAATGTCAATGCACCCAGATGATGCCTGAAATAAGCAACAATTTCAGTGGTTTTTATGGGTCCTTTGATAGCCAAAAGTAATTACAGAAAAGTTCTTAGAAGCCTCAAGGGAAAATTGAGAACTGAGTAAGCCAATAGCTGTTTATACGGTGCTTCAGTGCTTGGCAAACTTAAGCAGATTTTTCAGAATTGAAAATGAAGAAATTTTACGTCTTGACGCTTATGTTGTTTAGAAAGAGATAATATACTTCTCAAGGCATTTTAAGCAACACAGCAGATATGGAAGAAAACAGCAGAGGGAAAATAGCAAGCGCTAGAATCCCATCATCAGCATGGAATTTTATGATGGTCTCAGTGCATCAGTGTGAGTGCTTTGCGCTCACTCGCTCGCTATCCCTGCCTCTCTGTCTCTCTGTCTCTGTCTCTCTCTCTCGTGAGCTCACACACACACATACACACACACAGACACACACAGCTAATGCAGTTTAAAAAGGTGAAACAGTAAATGCAGACTCACAGGTCTTATCATCTTGATAAATTCTTGCAATTATCATGAAAGAAAACATCTTCAAGTGACAATTAAAAAATTTTTTGGGGGGAGAGAGACACAGAGCATGAGCTGGGGAGGGGCAGAGAGAGAGGAAGACACAGAATCTGAAACAAGCTCCAAGCTCTGTGCTAGACAGGCTCTAGGCTCTGAGCTGTCAGCACAGAGCCTGACACAGGGCTTGAACCCACAAACCATGAGATCTTGACCCGAACCAAAGTTGGACGTTTACCCAACTGAGCCACCCAGGCACCCCTCCAAGTAAGAGTTTAAAATTTCTACCCTATTTACACATCAGTTTGGGATATTACACTATCAGTTGTCCCCCCCCTTTTTTTTTTTTTTGCATATTCAACTCCTTCCTATCAGTTCCATTCTTCCCATGAATTTTATAATCTGTTCAAGTGTTTCTAATTTTATTAACTCAACTCTCTGCTGATCTCCCTTGTATCTTGGCCACCACTCTTTTGCCTTCATGGTGAACATTTCCCACGTGGTTAACCTTCCCAATTCTCATACTAGAAGAATTCCCAGCCTATCCCACCTCATTCCTGTTTGCTCTGTTTTGTGATTACACATCTCCACCATCCTGGAAGATTCTACCCAGTTTTTATGCCACGTGATTTTTTAGCAGTGACCGCCATTCAACACCTCTTTGGCCACTTATTCTCAGTCTCATATAAGGTTTATCCTTGTCTCTTAGTGATCCCATAAAGTTGTTGGCTAAGGTTCAGTTCTGGCCTACCTCCTTCACTATAGATAATAATCTCTCTCCTTACAGACTCACTAGTACCCATGGCTAGAATTAGCAGCTAGAGGCAAAATCCTCACTAACTGAGTCATTATCAATTCATGAATTACAAACAGTGCTTATGTGCCAAACAGTCCTCCAAGTGTCAGAAAGCAAATCGCATGAGGCATCAGCCCTCGAATGGCGTCAATAACTTCTCCTCTGTGCTCTGGACCATACACCTGCCTGCCTTCTTTATCTCTCTACTTAGGTATCTGAAGGTGCCTCACATCTTACCTACAAAGCCTTTCAAAATACATACCATCAACCCATCTCTGCCACAAATATGTTTGTAGAAAACACCACAAAGACTTTCTTGTGGTGTTTCATAGTCTCCTAAGTTGTATCCCTGAATTGACTGATGCCCCAGCCTACACGGTGCTTCATGTTTTGATCTGCATTGTTCTGCCCATCCGCCCCTACACCACGCTCTCCCTCATGAGACCTGCCTGAGCCATGCCACCTTGTTTCAGCACATGCAACGGGTCCCTCTCACTTCTGTTTTAGAGCATGTCAGGAGTACTCCCCCCCCCCAACACACACACACAATTCTTAACTTCGTAATTTGCATTGTTTGCATTTGTTGTGACTGCATTGTTTGCATTTGTTGTGACTAACTGATGAATGGCCATCTCTCCCACATTACTTCAGTTTCATGATGGCAATAATGATGTGTTTCTTTGCCATGATAGCAACATATTTCAATACAGAGCAGCATCTGAGAAAATTGTGTTGCTTAAAAAAGATATAAAAATAGTTTCAAACAGAGAGGGAGGCAACCCTAAGAGTCTCTTAAACAAAGAGAGCAAAGTGAGGGTTGATGGAGGGGCAGGGAACAGAGGAAAATGGGTGATGGGCACTGAGGAGGGCATTTGTTGGGATGAGCACTGGGTGTTGTATGTAAGCAATGAATCATGGGAATCTACCCCCACAACCAAGAGCACACTGTATACACTGTATGTTAGCCAACTTGACAATAAATTATATTAATTTTTTTTACAAACTCACAAATGTGAATAAATAAGGCAACTAACATTTTCAGTTTAAATTTATAGATATCTAGAATTCATTCTTTCAAAACATATCTGAATTTTGCTTTAGACAATACTAAAATAAAACATTAGACATCAAAATTTTGCTCCTGTGACTCTAAGATCTAAAGAATGAGATTCAACCAGATACATCACTTTTTTCAGAGAATTTTCTGCATGTGGTAACAACGAAAAGTTCTTAAAAAGAACTACTAAGCTCACCTGTGTGCAGCATATGAGCATATGGCCGCGTTGAACTAAGAATGCAGTTCTGGGATCATCACAGATATGAATGCATCATGGATTTTATTTAGCCCCATTCAAACTTCCAAAACACCCTTGGAGGCCAGCCACAGGCCACAAAAAAAAAAACAGAGCAAACATGGAAATGGGGCAAACAGGTGCACTCCATCAGAAGTTGGTGCATCTCATCTCATCATTCATGAAAAGGGCAGAAATAGAACCTTTAGAATACCACAAGTAAAAATATACATCTTGTACTTTACAGGAAATCACTAAGTGAAAAGATGTTGTTCTTAACTGTAAACTTATGAAATTTCAATGTTTGTGGGGAAAATAGTGCATTGTCTTCCTGATTTCCCACTTAAAATTTTTTTAATGCTTTTTATTTTATTTTTGAGAGACAGAGACAGACAGTGTGAGCAGGGGAGGGTCAGAGAGGGAGGGAGATACAGAATCTGAAGCAGGCTCCAGGCTCTGAGCTGTCAGCACAGAGCCCGACATGGGGCTCGAACCCATGAACCATGAGATCATGACCTGAGCCAAAACCAGACGCTTAACAGACTGAGCCACCCAGGTGCCCCCTGCTTTCCCACTTTAATATTGTTTGTCCTTCAAAGTCATTCTAGCTGATTTTATACATAGTTCAATCTCAAGACTTTTCAAATAAACATTAACTTAAGTGTGATCTTTATGCAATTCATTTATTAAAATAGCAAAATTTTAAATAAATGAATACAAATGATGAATTAAAAATTTAGAAGTTTCAATACATTTCCTAAAACTAAGATCTTAATTTAAAACATAGAAGCTCAAATAAACAGATCTTTATTCAAATTATGATAGATAGTAGCTGACGGTTTAGTTCATGAACTCTACTGAAGATACTTAATTTTGTAATTGTGACACATCTAGAGGTTTTTGAAGAGGGTCAATGATGCTCTTATTTCTAGAGTTCAGTGTTATCAAACAATATTATGATTTTTTTTTTACAAAAGCACTTATCTTAGAAATTAGAGGAGGTGAATAGGTAAAATAAAAGAGTAATTAGAAAGGAGTACTAGAAAAAGTAATATGTTACCTTTAAGAGCTTTGTTGCTATCTACAAACTAAAGTAAAAAAAAAATGTCCAGGCACTGAAAGGATGATGTCCCACCTGCTAAAGAGGCTGTCTTTTTTCCATTCCTGCTTTGTCAAAAATTAATTGGCCGTCCATTTGGGGGCCCAGTTCTGGGTTCTCTATTCTATTCCATTGGTCTATGTGTCTGTTTTTGTGTCAATACCATACTGTCTTGATGATGACAGCTTTGTGGTAGAGGCTAAAGTCTGGGATTGTGATGCCTCCCGTTTTGGTTTTCTTCTTCAATATTACTTTGGCTATTTGGGTGTTTTTGGGGTTCCATATGAATTTTAGGATAGTTTGTTCTAGCTTTGAGAAGAATGCTGGTGGGATTTTGATTGGGATTGCATTGAATGTGTAAATTGCTTTGGGTAATAATGACATTTTCACAATGTTTATTCTTCCGATCCATGAGCACAAAATGTTTTTCAATTTCTTTGTGTCTTCTTCAATTTCCTTCATAAGTCTTCTATAGTTTTCATCGCACAGGTCTTTCACATCTTTGGTTAAGTTTATTCCTAGGTATTTTATGGTTTTTTGTGCAATTGTAAATGGGATCAGTTTCTTGATTTCTCTTTATGTTGCTTCATTGTTAGTGTATGAAAGTACAACCAATTTCTGTACATTGGTTTTGTACCCTGTGAAATTGCTGAATTCATGGATCAGTTCTAGAAGGCTTCTGGTAGAGTCTGCTGGGTTTTCTATGTAGAGTATCATGTCATCTGCAAAAAGTGAAAGTTTGACTTCTTCTTGACTGATTCTGATGCCTTTTATTTCCTTTTGTTGTCTGATTGCTGATGCTAGGACTTCCAGCACTATGTTAAACAACAGTGGTGAGAGTGGACACCCCTGTCGTGTTCCTGATCTCAGGGGAAAGCTCTCAGTTTTTCCCCAGTGAGGATGATATCAGCTGTGGGCTTTTCATAAACTGCTTTTATAATGTTTAGGTAAGTTCCTTCTATCCCGACTTTCTCGAGGGTTTTTATTAAGAAGGGATGCTGTATTTTGTCAAATGCTTTTTCTGCATCTATCGACAGGATCATATGGTTTTTACATTTTCTTTTGTTAATGTGATGGATCACACTGATGGATTTGCGAATACTGAACCAGTCCTGTAATCCAGCTGGGAGAACTGGACAGCAACATGCAGAAGAATGAAACTAGACCCCTTTCTTACACCATACACAAAAATTAACTCAAAATGGCTGAAGGACCTGAATGTGAGACAGGAAATCATCAAAACCCTCGAGGAGAAAGTAGGAAACAATCTCCTTGACCTCAATCGCCGCAATTTCCTACTCGACATATCCCCAAAGGCAAGGGAATCAAGAACAAAAATGAACTACTGGGACCTCATCAAGATAAAAAGCTTCTGCACTGCAATGGAAACAATCAAGAAAACTAATAGGCAAGTGACAGAATGGGAAAAGATAGTGGCAAATGGCATATCAAATAAGGGGCTAGTATCCAAAATCTACAAGGAGCTCACCAAACTTCACACCCCAAAAAATGAATAATCCAGTGAAGAAATGGGCAGAAGACATGAATAGACACTTCTCCAAAGAGGACATCCAGATGGCCAACAGGCACATGAAACATTGCTCAACGTCACTCATCATCAGTGAAATACAAATCAAAACCACACTGAGATACCACCTCACACCAGTCAGAGTGGCTAAAATGAATAAGGTAAAAGACTATAGATGCTGGTGAAGATGTGGATAAACGGGCACCCTCCTGCACTGTTGGTGAGAATGTTAACTGGTACAGCCACTCTGGAAATAGTGTGGGGGGGGGCGTCCTCAAAAAACTATCCACAGAACTCCCTTATCACCCAGCAATAGCACTGCTGGGGATTTATCCAAGGGAAACAGAAGTGTTGATGCATAGAGGCACCTGTACCCCAATGTTCATAGCAGCACTGTCAACAATAGCCAAATCATGGTAAGAGCCTAAGTGTCCATCACCTGATGAGTGGATCAAGAAGATGTGGTGTATACACGCGCACACACACACACACACACACACACTGGAGTACTACATGGCAATGAGAAAGAATGAAATCTGGCCATTTGTAGCAAAATGGATGGACCTCGCGAGTGTCATGCTAAGTGAAATAAGTCAGGCGGAGAAGGACAGATACCATATGTTTTCACTCATAGGTGTAACAGGAGAAACCTAAAAGAGGACCATGGGAAGGGGGAAAAGGGGGAAAAAGTTAGGGAGAAGGAGTGAGGCAAAGCATGAGAGACTCTTGAATACTGAAAACAAACTGAAGCCTGAAGACAAAAGGGGAAGGGGAAGGGAGGTGGTGGTGATGGAGGAGGGCATTTGTGGGGATGAGCACTGGGTGTAATATGGAAATCAACTTGGCAATAAACTATTTAAAAAAATAACTCATGGCTCTTTAAGAAAAAGAAGAGAAAAAAAGGATTATGTCTCAACCAGAGGCTATTACACTGAACGGTGGTCTCCTCTGTCCAGTACGGGTATTGGTTTGTGCCCTGAAGGCACAGGAACTGAGGACAGCTTGCTGAGCTGCCCATTCTTTCCCTCATCCTAGCATGTCTTCTCATAAAAGACAAAAATCTTGAGGTGGAGATGCCTAGTTTACCTCTGAGAGCCCCATAAACGTCAGATTTCCACAAGAAATACCAAAAGGCAAGAAAAGCAAGACAACAAAATAGTAACAAGTCACACTGACAGATGGCAGCTCCACACGTGGTGAGCATAATGCAACCACACAGTTGTGGCGTTGTTAGTTGTTCACCTGAACCTAAGGTAACAGTGTACGTCAATGAAACTTTCACTAAAAAACGTTATATTTATGGCGCCAAGGTGGCTCAGCTGGTTAAGTGTCCGACTCTTGGTTTCAGCTCAGGCCATGTTCTCATGGATCGAGCCTGATGTTGGGCTCCCTGCTGCCAGCATGGGAGCCTTCTTGGGATTCATTCTCTCTCTCTCTCTCTCTGCCCATCCCTCGCTAGCACTCTCCTTCTCAAAATAAATTAGAACAGATTTTGAAAAACCCTAGATATAAAACATTTCTGTTGTTCTTAGATGAATTGAGAGGGTTTTTTTTCTATTTTCAAGTAAATTATTTAATAGTTTTGCTTGCATACTGCTTATTCACCATGTTGTAATTGCAGATAGCCAAGCAAAAATCTTGGAAATCCATCCTTCCCTTGCTCTGGGATTGGGCTATCTTCTAAAGGTAGAGCCATTTTTACAATTGAAAATTATTTCAATATCACTTAGATGCCAACCAATCATATTTTTCTAAAATCAACAAATCACTTATTGCACATCATATGTTCCATATGAAAAATGGTCTCATGCAGATTTAACATATGAGATTTCTTAGTGATGAGTGTGGTCTGTATTTAAACAAGGGGAAGCCATTTTAATCTTGAAATGCTCTTTCGTATCCTCCCTTTTATACTCTGGGGGCTGCATGACATTTTCTGTGGAGCCATGACCCACACTTCAGGTTTCCTCCCCCTAAGAAATTCTAGAAAGCCCAAGTACATCTTGCAGAAAGCATTAGGTAAAGACTTTCCTGCTAGTAAATGGCATTCAGTGATTTACTATGAGGTATGTTATTTGTATATCTTCCAGGAGATTTGTTGATTTTCCTTTTCTTTCCTTCCCTTCAACGTATTCAGGTAAAAGGAGACAAAAGGCTTTGGCTTGCTGCTGTCTCTGCCTTTCCCAACACAGTAGGATGTACTATGGTGGGCTAGCGAAGCACCTCTGCTTACATGCTCAGGCTTCATAGAGCAGTATCTTCTAAAAAGCTTAGTAAGGAAATATTGGTATGTTCCGTAATGACAATAGCGTCTCAGAAATATCATCCAGAAGTTACAACTAAATGTACCAGTCAGATAGTTTATCATCAAAGGTGACAGATAGAAGATGGTCTGATACGGAATTTATCAGGTTACCTAATAGTTTGTATGGTCTCTATCAACAGCATAATTGGTCCAGAGGGGCCTGGGTGGCTCATTCAGTTAAGTCTCCAACTTTGCTCAGGTCATAATCTTGCAGTTTGTGAGTTCAAGTTCCACATCAGGCTATGTGCTGACAGCTCAGAGCCTGGAGCCTGCTTCAGATTCTGTGTCTCCCTCTCTCTCTCTGTCCCTCCTCTATTTTCTCTGTCTCCCTCTCCCTCTATCTCTCTTTCTCAAAAATAAATAAACATTAAAAAAAAAAGAATCATTGGTCCATGATGAGAATACATCACACATGTCCTAGCTGGTTTATATTATTTGGTTACACATGGGAGCTGGTTTAATTTGGCAACATTGCATGTAATAAAATTATTACGGAAAAAGTCTCATACTAGCAGACCGTAGTAGGATGCTCCAGTTATTAAAATCTCATTTCATAATTTGAGGTAGCTTAACGTGTTGGGCTGTGATTTCAATTACGTTTGTGCCTGTAAAATGGTACCATTCCGCCACTCCCCATCGCTTAAAATATGGTAAAAACTTTCAAAAACTTACTTCTTTGACCAGAAGAAGTTCAAGACCAATCTGATAGTCTCTAGCTCACACAGACGATATTAACAAAGGTTAACGGCAGATAAAAATTGTGATAGACAAGAGACAGAGATGTCAGGAGGCCTTTAATATCCTGCCTGTGACAAAGAACTGGATAAAATAAACACCTACTCCTTTGCCGGCGGCCCCCACCCTAGCAGGAAGGCATCACCTGTGCTTGCCGTGTTCCTTCTACCATCTAAGAGCCGCCCGGTGGCCCTCATCCTCCAACCAACCGGTCCTGGCGTGTGTCTCGGATTTCTTATGACAATGGGAGTGTCCCTGTCTTTGGTTGCTTGCCTGCCACCATCAGCCTGACAGAGGGTCCCCCACTTGTCAGACCCGTGCCACCGTTTCTGACCCATCAGACATGCCGTGCTGGTGTCCCGATAGTGACCTGCCCACCGGGCCCACTGGCACCCCGCGTTCCAGCCCGTTTCTGCTGCAGCGGCAGGCTCCCCACCTACCCGTCCTTCCGTGGTGCAGACCCACGTGTGTGCACCCGCCACGGCCACCCAGGGAGCCTCCTCCGTCTGCTGGGCCGCAAACACTCCTTCTCCCTGGAGTCTCACCCCAGAATGGGAGGCTGAGCCTCCGAGCCTGCCCTGTCCTTGGGATTCTCTCTCGGTCACAGGGATTCGTTAGTGTTCTGCCTCACCTCGGCTTGCTATCTAATCTCCTACAAATCATTAATAATTATTAAAACTTCCCTGTTTCAATCTCTGTGCCCCCCTCTTCCTGACTGTCCTGATGTGTTTATACATTTCCTACAATGAGGAAAATCACTAGTATCTATGAGGATACAACAGTGGCTAAGAGTCTTCTAAAGAGAAAACCAGTCCATCCATCAGCTACCTGCATCATGCATGGCATGTTAGGTTCATCTCAGAGACCTAGACTGATGTAAGGACAAAAATAAATTCAATAGTAGGGTATATAAGCACTTTCAGAGGATTTGTTCACAGAATCCTATAAATAAGCACTGTAAATAACAGGCAGGTTACTTCTTGGGGAAACTCACTTATGCCTAGTATCTCCATCCCTGACGTCAGTGATACCACTCTACACATTGTATCTAATATCAATACCTCACTTCATGCACTGGATCAGATTCCTCCTTGCATGCCCGAGCAACGTGCTTCAGCAATTTTCTCTTCTCATCTCTTATATCATCCCCCCCACCCCTTTAGTACCCACTGCCATCAACAATCCAAAGTGTAGTAACAAGGTCGATCTTAACAAATATGAAATTTAACTGTAAATGCTTTCTGTTAACAACACCTCTTCTTTCCCCTACCGCACCCTGATCTCAACCTTCACATATTCCCCACGCTTCCTCCTCTCTTCAGTTTATACTTATAGGCTTTGGTCCTTTCCCTGCTCCCGCCTGGGTCTTGGACGATTTCCATACTGCAAAAGCTAATGGACAGTTCTCAGAACTCTTGCTAAGCCTCGGCACCCTTCCCACGGTGGATCACTCCCTCCTGTTGGACACGCATTCTCCTTAGCCTGCCGAATACACCGACAGTTCAATACAGTCTGTGATTTTCTTTCTTCCCCACTGTCCCCTCCTTCTCGGGCTATTATTGAGGACGATCCGCCAACCCTTACACACTGGGGTGCTCAAGGCTTATCCCTGGACTTGTTTTCTCTTGTTTTACTCACTTACATGGTGAACACATTAGTCCTGTGTCCCCCCCAAAACCTGAATATTCATGTGTTTAGTCCTGACATCACCTCTGAACTCCAGGCTCATATTATTGTCTTTGGAAACATGTCCACTTAGAGGTCGACCAGTATGCATTTATGCACCTGGAAAAAGTTGCTCACGTATCAGTATAGTAGGAACTAATAACAAACTAAAATATGAAGCATTTATAATCCCTCAGGCCATGAATCTCCTCTGCACACATCTCACATCGGAAACCACAACTAAACATTCAAAACTTCATGAAACATCTGAGAATTTGGCTGTCATTTAAGTGGACAATTATGAGTTCCATAATCCTATCTGGATGATGTGAAATGTTAGTCTCCACAAATTCTTCTGCCAGTTGATGGATGTTCCAAGGGAAGATGCTGGGTGTTAGGGAAGGGCTGTGGCACTGGTGAGGACCGCCGCTTGGCAACCGGGAGAAAGTAGAAGAGAAACGTACTTACCCACCTGTGCAAGAAGCTTACGGGCATCTGACTTCCTGAAAGAGAAGCCAGAGAGAGAGAAATCAGAGGAGAGGCTGAGTCTGAAATTCCTTCCCTCCTTCCACCCCCGTTATGTGGTGTAACAGGTGAGGTGAAGGAGTTGTACCCCAGCATGGGGTGGGGGCAGGTGAGGGACACCTCCTCAGCACTGGAATGCCGCGTTCCAGTGTCTCCTACAAAGATGACAAAATTAACGCTCCCAGGTATTTAAGTAGCTACAACGAATCTGGTCTTGCAAATGGCTGAAAACCATTTCTGTACCTTCTCGTTCTTTTCCAATTACACATGACAAAGAATCAAAGGGTTACCTTGTGTTTGATTCCTTTGACCATGGCTTCACTCACCATAAGTTTGTTGATCACCCACTATATTATGCTTACAGCTATGTTAAAGAAAGTGCCTTCTTTTTTTTTTTTTAATCTTAGGAAAAGAAAGCATGAGCAGGGGACAGGCAGTGAGGGACGGAGAGGGAATCCCAAGCAGGCTCCAGACTCACCACAGAGCCTGCATGGGGCTCAGTTCCAGGAGCTTGAGACCAAATTAAGAGTCAGATGCTCAACCACTGAGCCACCAAGTTTCCCCAAGAGAGTGCTTTAAGTTCTTTTTTACACGTTTTTTATGTTTATTTTTTATCTTAAAAGAGAGAGCAAGAGCAGGGGAGGAGCAGAGGAAGAAGGTGAGAGACAGAATCCCAAGCATGTTCCACACTGTCAGTATGGAGCTTGATGGAGGGCTCGAACTCACAAACCGCGAGATCATGACCTCCGCTAAAATCAAGAGTATGCCGCTTAACCAACTGAGCCACCCAGGCACCCCTATTTAAGGTTTTAAGAGACAATATTTAACATAGCAAAATTCTGATTCCCATCAATATAATCCTTGCAAAATATAAATGATTCAGACATAAATAAAATATAGAAATATTAGTGATGTATTTTCAGATTCTAATTCTTTTCCAACTTTTCAACATGCCAAAATAAAGAGGGAGAAGGTTTTTTGGATGAAGATGAAAGGAGTCAGTGTTTCCTTGATATTGAATAGAAAGCCAGAATATTTCTTTGCCATGTTAGTGATCTACATGTGAATAATAGGATATGAGCTTTGATTATACATCCTAATCGGAGAAGCATCCAATGTAAAGAGAGTGTTGAGCGCTGTAGAAACCAGTTACATGTGGGCATGAAACCCAACTTCCCCATTATGGACCACATTCCCTATTTTAGCGAATCAGACAAAATATACATATGATGACCAGAGCCAGCCATGTGAATCCCATGCAATGACTTTAGCAGAGACTCACAAGGATGGAAACAAAATCCCTCTCTCAACTCACACGCATAAGCACCCCCACCACAAGTGCGAACAGCAAACAATTTTCTGGTGGAAAAACTAATAAGACAGGAAAACATAAAACATACTCTCCACCTCAAACTGCCAAGCCTCACGTACAGCTCTGTGGATCTCACAGCACTGCCCTAAGCTGGCTCTGCTCACTATATTCCTTCAGCTTCCCGCTGAGGCTTCCTTTCAAAGCTGCTTCATGTGCCTAATGTAAATTGTGTAAAACTATCTAGTATTTGAGCCACACTAAAGTGTCCAAATCATCCTTAAATCTAAAGATTAATGTCCCCTGCTAGTACCTTCCTGCTATGTCCTACCTAACTATGTGAGCTGGGAAAACACACTCCGATGTCCTCAGTGCCCTCCACGACTCTGTCCCTGGCACACCTTTCAGATCTGAATATGTGAACCTCATTTCTCAGCTCTTGTAAACTCAGCTGAGGCCCCAGGAGACTTGGGGCACTCTAATTTTAAGGAGAAAAGTCAAAATAAATGAAGGACCTAGGTCTCCATTTTTATTTCTAACTATAGAGGCCAAAGAGATACCATATTATTGTTGCAATATTAGAAGAGACATGCCCAAATAAAAATAAAGTCTGCTCACATTATTCAGCTGTTCCAGGACTTCTGAATTTAAGTGCTAAAAGCACACTTATCTATGATGACCGACTCAAATTGCTCTATCTCGTGCATAAAACAATGTTAATGCATTTCTCCATCTCCTTATTTTCTTTTTTTCAGACTTTTCCCCCCACTTAACTGCATGACAGGACATTTTGAGCCACTTATTGAAGTCTAATGGACTGACTGATTCTGTTTCATCTCTTTCTTTCTAGAGGCAAACAACGAGAATCAATCAAACCCTAATCCCGAATTCCATATTTGCATGAGGAACTCTGGGGAGTATGACCCACTTTCAATAGCAAGAGAAATAAATCTGTTTCCACAAGAGGCACATAAGCAGTAATAGTGTCCACATTTCCAGGGCACTGTGGAATTAATTTTAAAAGTCCATCTTTGAACTCCAGCGATTAGCTAATAAAAATCAAGGTTCATGAATAGCAATTGAGCCATCAGTATCATAACCTCAGTCAGACTAGCATTTCCCTGACCGGGAACTACGATCTTACAAAAAAAAAAAAAAAAAAAAGGAAACTCAGGAAGATCTGTCTGCTGGTCTGTTATTTGCAAAATAAATAAGTCAACAGGGCTGGTGCTACCTCACTTGTCTTCTTCCTGAATCCTCATGAATCTGTAACGTCATGGAAAAAAACAAACCAACCTGGATGTGTGGGTTTGTCTGGACCGGTGTGAACTCAGATGATCGACCTCGGATCTCAGACACTGGTCTTCTGAAAACACAGTGTTAATGAGCATCTCACAAGAATTGTTTAAGTATCGGTGAGGTGCTTGTGAAATCAGAGAGTATAAATAAATATGAATGTAAATATGCGTATTTAGTAGCCAGAAGATTTTTGGAAGAAAACCTTCATACTTGGCTCACTGTGGCTCTGCATGACTGGTTACATCAAAGTGATCCCCACTACTTTTGTTTTCAACATCTGATCATTCATCAAATATGTCCCTATTTGACCTTCTGTACTTGAAGAGGCAGAGTAAGATAATGATTAAAGGCACAGGCTCTGGAGTCAGACAGGGAATCCTCACTGGATATCTGAGGTTATAATCACAGGTCATAGTGGGAATTAAATTAACTAATGCATGTATAGCACATAGAAAAGTGCCTACCACACAATCAACACGCTGCAAATGTTAGCTGTTATTATCTTTACTGACAAAACTTTAGTCCAGGGTCCTACCATCTCATTATTGTGACTGTTGCATAGTCTTCTATCTAGAGTTGTTACTCCTTGGTCATAGCTTGTGAAACTAACAAAATCTTCAATCTTGCACGTTTCCTGAGATTGTCATCGACTGCATCACAATAACTATTTAGGTGGTGGTTACGCAATCTCGTGTTCAGAGTTACACTCTACTTACATAAATATACAGTTTGAATATATAGCTGTTCCTTCTCGAAATGATAACCACAGCCTGCCTCTTTTTCACCTGAGCTCTTTCGACTTTAATGAGAATCCGACACTTAGCTGAACTAATAATGCTTTAAGTTGACTTCCTAATACTAACGTCAAATAGCATTACCGCAAATGTAGTAAAGAAGGAATGCCAAATTAATACATCTAACAGAGTAAAATCTATATTTCCATTTTATTTTAATCTGACTGTGGCATTTAGGCTAATGTTTTCCATTTCATTTGCTCTCTCTAACGTGTATCAAGGTTAAAGTAAATTTCTATTGCACTTAGTCCCATGAATAGAACTTTGAAGACAGTGCTATGTAGCTGTTCATTCTCTGTAGTTGAATAACTTTGGAAATGGTGAATATTAGATAGAATCTCAGAAATACACAGTGAGCAAAGGCCTCAGAAACCACCTAAATCAACTCCTCCATCTTACACAGGAGGTCATCAAGTCCTAGAATGATGACCTCAAGAAGCTATTTAGAGCTGTGCCTGCTTTAAGCACACAGGTCCTGATTATTCGCCAATCCCACTTCGCCTTTCGACTTCATTTTCCACTTTCAATAGTAGAAGGTATCTGCCAGGGGCTCTAGCTTGGCCACTCATCCACAACAGCCTGTGAATGGTCGTTGGATCCCATGTACCACCAGGGCCTTGGGTGGAAACAGAAGAGGAGTTGCTTTCAATATATTTGCCACTGAATTCATATTTTATGAGGAAGATATCTATTCATTCATCATGTGGCTATATATCAAATGTTTAAAAATCTGCACAAGACACAGGTTCACCTAATTACACACTTTCTTTTGAAATTGAGAAATATACTAGATTTGTAGAATATTAAAATTAGAAATGACATTCAAAACATCCACTCAAATTTACTCTTCCTTTTATTGGGCTCATTTATAAAATGAAGGTGATGTGGTTTCTTACAGATCTTAAGGAGAAGCTAAAATGATGGGTAGGAGCTCAGCAAGTGCTGGAGAGAAACAACAATAGCAAAACACACACACACACACACACACACACACACACACACACGCACACACCCCAGAGGCAATACTCCACTGGCTAAAAGATCCTCTCAGTTCCCTGGCAGAATTCCACGTGAAAGGTTTCTTTAAATGCATGTACACAGAAAGCAATCTTATTCCCCATGCCTCTGGTAGCCATGAGACAGAGTTTACTTTTTCAATCTAATTGCAGTATTGCCCGTGCAATTTTTAAAATAACCTTAAATAATATAATAAGATTTTTCTGGCCACATCTTAAATTAAAAATAAAAGGGGGGAATCCTATTTCTCTTACTTCTCTTCTTGCTATGCACTGTTTCATCCCCAAGAAACTACCATGATGTTCATGCATTTATTATTAGTTCATCTGTATTTAGAATAATCAGTCCTGATGTATTGCAGCCACTCGACTCAAAAATGTATACATTTGTCAAAAATTAATCTCAGTAGAGATTCTGATTTTAAATAAATCCTTTGTAAAGTGTCACTCACGGAAAAAGGAAAAAGTCGGTTCTAATTTTATTCTTATTTAAAGACTGACTGGAAGGTGCAGGCGGGCGCTTTTCCAGACAATCACATGCCAAACAAACACCACTGCATTCTTCCTCACTATCTTCTCAATTCGGTTTATATCCAAAATGTTCTGGAAAAGCGACAGTCACTCCTCAAACGGCATGAATCCAGACCCACGAGGTTCCTCTGGAGTTTGCTAATGGAGTTGCACGTGGTCCCCAAGAGTCTGAACCTGGGATTTGAAGCATTTACTAAAATTGACTCTGGGATCAGACGCGCTCTTCCGGGTGTAGCCACCGCCGCCTGGAATCCCAAGCGGTGGCTCCCCTTGCACATTTCTGGATATCACGTTAGACTGCAACCTGGCTACTTCAGGGGCCTTAGAATGTCTGCTGAGAGGGACTATCTGGCAGAAATGCGGTGAAAATGTATCATTCTCTTCCTTAGAGTTAAAAAAATAATCAGTATTACAAGTTAAAGTTCGGAGCAGAACTAGAATATCAGGGAAATGGAAGGAAACTAGATCCTTCCATTGAGTTCTCTGCATCTAAGTAGGTCCCGGATGTGTCTTCTCATAGCATGTCCTCCATATTGTGTCTTATACTTAGGAACACAGCACTGGTTTCAGGATAAGACACCGAGGACCTGAGAAGAAATCAGAGAGGACGGGTGCGCTCTGACACAGAGCTCCCCGCACGCCTCCTCTGTCATCCAGAGAGACCACGGCCCGCCTAGTGCTTTGCTATGAATTACTGACACAGCGTCCAATAGCGTGGCCTTCACAAGATGTATCGGCTCTCTTCTGGAACACACAGATCTGAGCTGGGAGACCAAAGAGGTGGTGTTCTAGTTTCCCCTGGCAATGTCAAAGCCTACCGTTAAAACTGAGATTCAAAATTGTGTCTAGTCTTCAAGAAACTCAGTAACTTCTGGAAATACTGCTCTCTAATTTTAGCCGAAAACACCTGTTTGGAAGAGAGCTGTGGAACTGGGATTTTCCCCCCCCTCAAGTGGTGTATAAAGTTTTATGATTGAAATAATATTCTCTTACCTCAGGGTCAAAATGCAAGTGCTCCCCCACTAGCCACTAAAATGTATGCGCAACACAGAACGGAATGGAGAGGCTGAACACAGACCGCAGCAAACTATTTCAAGGCCACGCGAGGATTGTTTTCTCTCTAAGCTGCAGAATCTGAGCACAGAAGGAATCTAAACAGAGGAAAGAGAAGCCCGGATTGGCCATGAAAACATCCCGCCTCCTCCCTTCCATGGTCTGTGCCCCTCACTGCCGACCCCACGTGCATTCCATACTCCTCCGAAAGCTTAGCGATCACCTGCCCTGCACCAGGTCTGCTGGGTTAGAAGGAGCCCAAACATCTTCATGGCCGTTTTTCCATGTGTGTAAACACACTGCAGGGTGACGTCTCAAATGCAACAGCAAAGGACAGAATTTACACCAACAGGGACTCTCAGAAGGGTCAGGAAACCTCACAGGAGAATGAGGACAGCAGTGTCAGAAGAGACATGCCTCAGGGCTGATGCACATCACGCCCCCGCTAGGGCAGACCTGAGGGTTTTCCAGCAACAGTAGTGACTGCCATTGAGACCAGGAACCACTTAGGATCTTAGTAGTCTGAAGGAAAAAAGTCAGTCCTGGAATGACTTCAGATCATAGAAGAGATAATACACAGGGTGTGGGTGGACGTAGTTGATAGATCAGGTATCCCCCCAAATATGTTTTACTTAAAACAGAAGAGAAGTGACCCTAAATTATGAAGTCAAAAGCCAAAATGCCACCTACAAATAATACATCATATGGTCCAATGTCTCTGCAATAATAATAAACAGAAACAAGAAACAGGTCTTAGAGAAGTCCTTTGATTGATGGGGGCAAAGGGAAAGCAGTTCTAATTCACGGTGTGTGTGTGTGTGTGTGTGTGTGTGTGTGAAGAGCCGGTCTTACTTTAAGGCAAGGTAAGTGTACCACTAGACAGACAAGCACTCAGACAATGCACTCACACGTTACTCATGTACAAATAGAACTTCAGGAGACTTTTCAGTCCATCAAAAATAAAATGAGATCACAATGTTAAAGTTGTCTGTGAAATGATTGGCAGTATTATTGAAATCAGGAAAGCATAAGAAGTCTGAATTTTTTCAAATGTTATTTGAATACTTAGCTTTCGTTTCCTGCAGAGAGATGTAGGGCAGCCCGTGGCCTCCCGCCCCTCTCTGCAGTGGCCACAGAACTGCCTGCTGCAGGGCGGCCCCTGCACACCAGACGCCCCTGCACACCGGATGGCGCCTGCACACCGGGCAGGCCGTGTTCAGAGCCCTGAGTCGGAGTCACCCTTGGTTTCGAGGACATGGACACATAGATTAGCTGCCAATGATAGTCAAGGACTTTTAAAATATCCTCTAGGAAACTGATAAACCACCTATATTTTTAAAAATCAATAAAAATTTGAATTAATTGAAATGGTATATTTTACACACTTATTATACATAATATATGTATGCAGAAACACACAGACACATACTCATAATTTTAAATCTAATGAAGAGTGAATATTATTTTTCACTGTACTTGAAATACTGACAAATAGAACAATGTATAGGGCAGAAAAGAACGTCTTTAAATCTAAAGACTGTTCATACAGAATATGCTCTCTCATTACTGAAATCAGTAACAAGGCATATGCCTAGAAAGTAAATTACATACTACGTTCTAACCCTTGGATTAAAGAAGTCATTTTAAAAAATCTCACAAAACACACAAACCAGAATACATTAAAAGTGCACACAAATGTGGTACTAAAACAGCATTTAAAAGGAAATGTATGGCTTTAAATACACTTGTCAGAAAAACTGAAAGAAAAAAAAAGTGTGGAAAGCATGAAAAAAAAAAACTAGAATAGGAACTATACTAGTAACCCCCCCAAAAGAAGCAATGATGTAACAGAGATGAGGGAAGGCAGCAGTGAAGTAGAGGACATCGTTATGATCAAAAGTGACAACAGGGAACAGGTCACCTGAACGGCTCAATCGGTTAAGTGCCTGGCTTCAGCTCAGGTCATGATCTCACCGTTTGTGAGTTCAAGCCCCATGTCAGGCTCTGTGCTGACAGCTCAGAGCCTGGAGCCTGTTTCAGATTCTGTCCTCCTCTCTCTATGCTCCTTTCCTGCTTGTGCTCTGTCTCTCTGTCTCAAAAAAAAAAAACACAAACATTTTTTAAAAGTGATAACAGGGGAGCCTGGGTGGCTCAGTCGGTTGAGCATCCCACTCCTGATTTCAGCCCTGGTCACGATCTCACAGTTTGTGAGATGGAGCCCTCTGGGGCTCTACCTCTCCTCTCCCCACACTCCTGTGAGCACTCTCTCTAAAGAAACATAAAAAATTAAGTGATTAACATAATCACTAAGGGATTAAAGATTTATAATAATGGACTTAAAGGGTAAGAAAACATCTGGAAAGACTATTCAAGAAAAAAAACAGGGACTACAGAAATAAATGAATTATAAAATATTAAGAGTTAGAGAAAAATAGGGGCAGCTCGATGGCTCCATTAGTTAAGTGCCCAACACTTGACTTTGGATCAGATCATGATCTCACAGTTCATGAGTTCAGGCCTCAGATCAGGCTCTGCACTGACAACATGGAGCCTGCCTGGGATTCTCTCTCTCCCTCTTTCTCTGTCCCTCTCCCTCTCACTCTCTCTTTACCTAAAAATAGATAGACTTAAAAATTTTTTTAAGTTACAGAAAAATAAACATGCCTCCAAATGATAAATATGTCAACATATTTTGAAACAAATCAATAAGCAAATATCTATAAGGTAATTAAAATGCTAAAGATCATCTACAGACACATACAAACACAATATCCTAAGTATTACTGCTTTTAAATTTATAAAATTAATCTTTGTGAAATTATTTTTTTCAAAAATTTAACCATTATTTATGTATTTTATCCTATTTCTATATACCATGCTATATATGTACCATAGGTAGTATGATATTGATTTTAAAATAAGAATGATAAAGAGTCAAAGCCCTCTTTCACATCTGAGCTTTAACTTAAATTGCTAATATTATAGTTGGAATATTTCATCTGACAGTGGATGATAAAATAGATGGTTAAATATATTCAAGAAACACAAGAATATTTTAATACCAGGAAATCTGTCAATGAAATTCAAGATGTTACTAAATTAATAAATTACATTATTATTTCAATAACACAGAGAAAGCTTCTAATGCAATTCAACATTTTTATGATTCAACTCTCAAAAATAGGAAACTTCCTTAACCTGATAGTTTTTATACCAAATTACAACATAACTCATATAAACATTTTATCATAACTCATGTCTTTTGAAAACAAAATCAAAGTGTGTTTACTTTCACTGTGATTTTCTTATTTTATTTTTATAGAGAGAGGCAGCACAAGCTGGGGAGGGTGGAGGGAGAGAGAGAATCTCAAGCGGGTTCCACAATCAGCAAAGAACCCAATGGGAGACTTGATCCATGACCCTGGGATCATGACCTGAGCCAAAGTCAAAAGTCAGACGCTCACCTGATTATGCCACCAAGGTGCCACATCACTATTATTTTTTTTAACATAGAACTGAAGGTTCTGGACAATACAATGCAATATCATGAAGACAAACGAGAGGTAGGAGTGGAAAAAGAACAATTCCATTCGCATATGAAATCATCATCTACAGTAAAAATTTAACAGGATCAATAATCCACATAAATCAAAAAAGGAATAAGAAAATCTGATGGATACCAGGCCACATTACAAAAACACATCATGGTTATTTATACCAGAAAATATACTGCAAGGTAAAAGAATATTCATAAAATTTTTAAATGTATCTATAAATTGAAAGTAAAAGTAGAAGATTTTAATGTTGAAAACAAAAGTTCTATTCAAAGAAAAAGGGAGTACGTCACTGGAGAGCATACAATCTTCATGGATAGAGAAAGTTAGTGGAAGTTGTCAATTTCACATCTCTTCACATTAATGTATTATAATGTATGTATTAAAGTAGTACATTAATGCACTATCCACAGTAATTTATTTCAATGTATTCTGGATCAAAATTTCCCCAGTGGTTATCGAGGATTTAAACATATTTTTCCAAATGTATACAAAGGTTTAAAGACTATGGCCATTTTGATAAAAAAGACCAATGAGAAAGTACTTGTCATACCCAATAGCAAGCTATACTACAAGGTATAATAAGAAATATTGCAGTATTAACCCAAAGACAGGCAGTCAAATGGAATAGAATAGAAAGTTCAATACAATATAATATCCATATGCTCAGGAAGAGAAGGGAACACTCCCACTCAGCTATACATTTGCATATATATATACATACAAACATATATGTGTTTGTGTATATATATGCATATATAATATAAACAGCTCAGCTAATGGTATTGGGATAAAAACTCTAAGTGGCAAATAAAATTGCATACCTATCTTACATTATATGCAGAAGACCCTCATAGGTTAGATATCCTTATATAAAAGCTAAAATACAAACAAAATAGCAGAAATGTCAAAGAACATTTTTGTATCTGTAAACTGATGAAGAACCTCTTAAATAAGAATCAGCTACATAATATATAATGCAAAACAATGACTGCATAAAGTTAAAATTATCAATCCAACAAAGGGCTAAGAGTTGTTCAAAAATTTAGGAGAAAAGTCAAGTTATATCAGAAACAGAAGAATTAAAAATATCAAAAATCTCTAAATTATCTGAAAATGATATAAAAGAGTAGGAAAATAATCAGAGATTGGGCTTTTCATATACAGGGAAACTATAATGACTATTTTCATAAATTGACATTTATTACCCAGAAAATTGAAAATTAAAACAATATCTTTGCTGTAGAGATGGCAAAAATTTACAAAGTTAAGTAACAGCAGATGTTGGCAACTATAGAAAAACAAGCTTCCTGAATTCTGAATTAGAATGAAGCCTTGTACAGCCTCTCCAGACAGAGCTCCAGAGGATCTTAAGGAGTATACACCCAAAGGTTCACAACTGCTCAGGAGCCCGTTCGCATGTAAAATACTCAAAGTAACACCCTGGACACATCCACAGGGTTCACAACTGCTCACAACTGCTCAGGAACCCATCCACAATATACTACCTACTTCCATCAATAAAATACAGAGTTCATTATGTGCCAAGAACTGTTCAATTCCATAGATATAGTAAATTATTCATTAGCACAATGAAGTATTTTTCAGTTCTTCAAAACAGTGAGCTGGAAGCTTAAATTGTACATAAACAGATCTTTAGTAAACACTGTGGAGTCTGAAAAATACACATGTATGTGTATGTGTACTGATGTTATTCATATAAAGTCTGAAGATCTGCATCTACAATACCATGGAACAAAACTTCACAGAATTCTAAGTTACAGACATAATTGAGCAGATG